>JAWNNU010001150.1:0-12425 GCA_035044585.1 Scaptomyza polygonia
TTATGCTTTTTTGGAGGTTGTAATCACCTATCTTGGCACAAAATTTGGTGGTTCTAGCTTAAAAACTGTAATAGATATAAGCATTTCGGTTTTTAAGCTGCGAGGGGGCTGGGGGCGGAATGGGTAGGTGGGGCCCCAAAACTTTGATGCAGTTTTTGGGCGGTCGTTTCCAGTTATCTACCTACCAAATTTGGTGGCTCTAGCTTAAACGCTTTGGAAAATACACGCATACACACGTATGAATTGGCGTGGCATCCAAAGTTTTTATGCTTTTTTGGAGGTTGTAATCACCTATCTTGGCACAAAATTTGGTGGTTCTAGCTTAAAAACTGTAATAGATATAAGCATTTCGGTTTTTAAGCTGCGATGGGGCTGGGGGCGGAATGGGTAGGTGGGGCCCCAAAACTTTGATGCAGTTTTTGGGCGGTCGTTTTCAGTTACCTACCTTCCAAATTTTGTGACTCTAGCTCAAACACTTTGGAAGATACACGCACTACCGTTTTTAGCGAAGCGTTGGGGTAGTTGAGGGCGGATAGGGCAGTATAGATGGGCGTGGCATCCAAAGTTTTTATGATTTTGATTGGGGATCGTCAACACCTATCTTGGCACCAAATTTGATGGCTCTAGCTCAAAAACTGTAGAAGATATGGGCATTTTTGGTGTTAAACTGCAGGGGGGCTGCGGGCGGCATAGGTGGGCGTGGCTTCAAAACTTTTGATGCAGTTTTTTGGGGGTTGTTAGTAGCTATTTTCTCCCCAAATTTGGTAGTTCTAGCTGTAAGGGCTTGCGAAATAGCTGGATCTATCGATTTTGCGTTACCGAGTTTATCGATTTGCCAGCCCCCTATTTATCGTAGAGCTCCAATCTTGACACTTTAATTTACTATGCCATAGATAAAGAGATTTGCAAAGTTTGAAGTCTCTAACTTGAAGGGTGTGGAAAAAAGTAGCGAACATACGGACGGACAGACAGACGGACAGACACCATGACGGACATTGCACAAACCCAATATACTCTTTACCTTCGGTATCGAGTATAAAAATAAGAATAAAATATTTCGCGTAAAATGTTGAGGCGCTTACGCATTTTGAGCATAGCATATACATTGCATTTCCATGCGTAGGTGTAGCTTGTCTGGCAACGCTTAAAAATATGCCAAAACGAGTGCAATATGACATGTGTTTGTAGGCGTTTTGATTTTTAATGCAAGGGTGGCTCGGGAATGGGGGGCTTGGCTCAAAAACTTTGATGCAGTTTTTTGCGGGTCAATACCAGTTATTTTCCTACTTTTCCTCCTTCTTCCTTCCAAATTTGGTGACACTAGCTCAAACTTTGTTAAAGGTAGGGGCTGGGGGCTGGTATGGGGGGGTGTGGCGTCCAAAGTTTTGCTGCAGATCTATTTATGATGTTAATTGCTATCCTCATACCAAATTTGGTGACTCTAGCTCAAAGTTAGTAGAATATGGTGGAAGGGGGCTGGGGGCTGGGGACTGGTATGGGGGGGCGTGGCGTCCAAAGTTTTGCTGCAGATCTATTTATGATGTTAATTGCTATCCTCATACCAAATTTGGTGACTCTAGCTCAAAGTTAGTAGAATATGGTGGCAGGGGGGCTGGGGGCGGTATGGGTGGGGGGCGCCATCCAAATTTTTTGGTTTTCTTCACATCCAATCTTGGCACCAAATTTGGCGGCTCTAGCTCAAAAGCTGTGGAAAATATAGGCATTTTTGATTTCAAAATGCAGGGGGTTGTGGAACGGGGGGGCGGCGTGGCTCCAAAACTTTGATGCAGTTTTTGGGGAGTCATTTCCAGTTATCTACCTACCAAATTTGGTGGCTCTAGCTTAAACGCTTTGGAAAATACACGCATTCCCGTTTTTAGTGAAGCATTGTGGCGGTTTGGGGCAGCTTGGGCAGTATGAATTGGCGTGGCATCCAAAGTTTTTATGCTTTTTTGGAGGTTGTAATCACCTATCTTGGCACAAAATTTGGTGGTTCTAGCTTAAAAACTGTAATAGATATAAGCATTTCGGTTTTTAAGCTGCGAGGGGGCTGGGGGCGGAATGGGTAGGTGGGGCCCCAAAACTTTGATGCAGTTTTTGGGCGGTCGTTTTCAGTTACCTACCTTCCAAATTTGGTGGCTCTAGCTTAAACGCTTTGGAAAATACACGCATACACACGTATGAATTGGCGTGGCATCCAAAGTTTTTATGCTTTTTTGGAGGTTGTAATCACCTATCTTGGCACAAAATTTGGTGGTTCTAGCTTAAAAACTGTAATAGATATAAGCATTTCGGTTTTTAAGCTGCGATGGGGCTGGGGGCGGAATGGGTAGGTGGGGCCCCAAAACTTTGATGCAGTTTTTGGGCGGTCGTTTTCAGTTACCTACCTTCCAAATTTTGTGACTCTAGCTCAAACACTTTGGAAGATACACGCACTACCGTTTTTAGCGAAGCGTTGGGGTAGTTGAGGGCGGATAGGGCAGTATAGATGGGCGTGGCATCCAAAGTTTTTATGATTTTGATTGGGGATCGTCAACACCTATCTTGGCACCAAATTTGATGGCTCTAGCTCAAAAACTGTAGAAGATATGGGCATTTTTGGTGTTAAACTGCAGGGGGGCTGCGGGCGGCATAGGTGGGCGTGGCTTCAAAACTTTTGATGCAGTTTTTTGGGGGTTGTTAGTAGCTATTTTCTCCCCAAATTTGGTAGTTCTAGCTGTAAGGGCTTGCGAAATAGCTGGATCTATCGATTTTGCGTTACCGAGTTTATCGATTTGCCAGCCCCCTATTTATCGTAGAGCTCCAATCTTGACACTTTAATTTACTATGCCATAGATAAAGAGATTTGCAAAGTTTGAAGTCTCTAACTTGAAGGGTGTGGAAAAAAGTAGCGAACATACGGACGGACAGACAGACGGACAGACACCATGACGGACATTGCACAAACCCAATATACTCTTTACCTTCGGTATCGAGTATAAAAATAAGAATAAAATATTTCGCGTAAAATGTTGAGGCGCTTACGCATTTCGAGCATAGCATATACATTGCATTTCCATGCGTAGGTGTAGCTTGTCTGGCAACGCTTAAAAATATGCCAAAACGAGTGCAATATGACATGTGTTTGTATGTAAGCGATCAAGCAAGAATGGCAAAAACACATGTTCACAGAACGATAGTGATCAGAAAAGTGTACTGCCTCAGCACATAGTCATTAGTATATCTCAGCTGTATACATTTTGCTAATCCTTACGCAATCACGATAATTGCGTAAATACACAGAGTAAGCGACCATGCAGCGCCATCTAGGTAATAAACGGACACAAGTGTTTACTTATCGATTGATAGGCTGCAAAAGATCAAACTAGATGGCGCTGCACCGTATTTGATAAGAATAACAATTTGGCTTTTTATAGAAAATCTAAATCTAGATAGGAAAATTACATCGGCGGCTTGGGTGGGTTTGGCATCCAAATTTTAAAGGATTCTACATCACCTATCTTGGCATCAAATTTGGTGGCTCTAGTTCAAATATTGGAGAAGATATAGGCGTTTTGATTTTTAATGCAAGGGTGGCTCGGGAATGGGGGGCTTGGCTCAAAAACTTTGATGCAGTTTTTTGCGGGTCAATACCAGTTATTTTCCTACTTTTCCTCCTTCTTCCTTCCAAATTTGGTGACACTAGCTCAAACTTTGTTAAAGGTAGGGGCTGGGGGCTGGTATGGGGGGGTGTGGCGTCCAAAGTTTTGCTGCAGATCTATTTATGATGTTAATTGCTATCCTCATACCAAATTTGGTGACTCTAGCTCAAAGTTAGTAGAATATGGTGGAAGGGGGCTGGGGGCTGGGGACTGGTATGGGGGGGCGTGGCGTCCAAAGTTTTGCTGCAGATCTATTTATGATGTTAATTGCTATCCTCATACCAAATTTGGTGACTCTAGCTCAAAGTTAGTAGAATATGGTGGCAGGGGGGCTGGGGGCGGTATGGGTGGGGGGCGCCATCCAAATTTTTTGGTTTTCTTCACATCCAATCTTGGCACCAAATTTGGCTCTAGCTCAAAAGCTGTGGAAAATATAGGCATTTTTGATTTCAAAATGCAGGGGGTTGTGGAACGGGGGGGCGGCGTGGCTCCAAAACTTTGATGCAGTTTTTGGGGAGTCATTTCCAGTTATCTACCTACCAAATTTGGTGGCTCTAGCTTAAACGCTTTGGAAAATACACGCATTCCCGTTTTTAGTGAAGCATTGTGGCGGTTTGGGGCAGCTTGGCAGTATGAATTGGCGTGGCATCCAAAGTTTTTATGCTTTTTTGGAGGTTGTAATCACCTATCTTGGCACAAAATTTGGTGGTTCTAGCTTAAAAACTGTAATAGATATAAGCATTTCGGTTTTTAAGCTGCGAGGGGGCTGGGGGCGGAATGGGTAGGTGGGGCCCCAAAACTTTGATGCAGTTTTTGGGCGGTCGTTTTCAGTTACCTACCTTCCAAATTTTGTGACTCTAGCTCAAACACTTTGGAAGATACACGCACTACCGTTTTTAGCGAAGCGTTGGGGTAGTTGAGGGCGGATAGGGCAGTATAGATGGGCGTGGCATCCAAAGTTTTTATGATTTTGATTGGGGATCGTCAACACCTATCTTGGCACCAAATTTGATGGCTCTAGCTCAAAAACTGTAGAAGATATGGGCATTTTTGGTGTTAAACTGCAGGGGGGCTGCGGGCGGCATAGGTGGGCGTGGCTTCAAAACTTTTGATGCAGTTTTTTGGGGGTTGTTAGTAGCTATTTTCTCCCCAAATTTGGTAGTTCTAGCTGTAAGGGCTTGCGAAATAGCTGGATCTATCGATTTTGCGTTACCGAGTTTATCGATTTGCCAGCCCCCTATTTATCGTAGAGCTCCAATCTTGACACTTTAATTTACTATGCCATAGATAAAGAGATTTGCAAAGTTTGAAGTCTCTAACTTGAAGGGTGTGGAAAAAAGTAGCGAACATACGGACGGACAGACAGACGGACAGACACCATGACGGACATTGCACAAACCCAATATACTCTTTACCTTCGGTATCGAGTATAAAAATAAGAATAAAATATTTCGCGTAAAATGTTGAGGCGCTTACGCATTTTGAGCATAGCATATACATTGCATTTCCATGCGTAGGTGTAGCTTGTCTGGCAACGCTTAAAAATATGCCAAAACGAGTGCAATATGACATGTGTTTGTATGTAAGCGATCAAGCAAGAATGGCAAAAACACATGTTCACAGAACGATAGTGATCAGAAAAGTGTACTGCCTCAGCACATAGTCATTAGTATATCTCAGCTGTATACATTTTGCTAATCCTTACGCAATCACGATAATTGCGTAAATACACAGAGTAAGCGACCATGCAGCGCCATCTAGGTAATAAACGGACACAAGTGTTTACTTATCGATTGATAGGCTGCAAAAGATCAAACTAGATGGCGCTGCACCGTATTTGATAAGAATAACAATTTGGCTTTTTATAGAAAATCTAAATCTAGATAGGAAAATTACATCGGCGGCTTGGGTGGGTTTGGCATCCAAATTTTAAAGGATTCTACATCACCTATCTTGGCATCAAATTTGGTGGCTCTAGTTCAAATATTGGAGAAGATATAGGCGTTTTGATTTTTAATGCAAGGGTGGCTCGGGAATGGGGGGCTTGGCTCAAAAACTTTGATGCAGTTTTTTGCGGGTCAATACCAGTTATTTTCCTACTTTTCCTCCTTCTTCCTTCCAAATTTGGTGACACTAGCTCAAACTTTGTTAAAGGTAGGGGCTGGGGGCTGGTATGGGGGGGTGTGGCGTCCAAAGTTTTGCTGCAGATCTATTTATGATGTTAATTGCTATCCTCATACCAAATTTGGTGACTCTAGCTCAAAGTTAGTAGAATATGGTGGAAGGGGGCTGGGGGCTGGGGACTGGTATGGGGGGGCGTGGCGTCCAAAGTTTTGCTGCAGATCTATTTATGATGTTAATTGCTATCCTCATACCAAATTTGGTGACTCTAGCTCAAAGTTAGTAGAATATTGTGGCAGGGGGGCTGGGGGCGGTATGGGTGGGGGGCGCCATCCAAATTTTTTGGTTTTCTTCACATCCAATCTTGGCACCAAATTTGGCTCTAGCTCAAAAGCTGTGGAAAATATAGGCATTTTTGATTTCAAAATGCAGGGGGTTGTGGAACGGGGGGGCGGCGTGGCTCCAAAACTTTGATGCAGTTTTTGGGGAGTCGTTTCCAGTTATCTACCTACCAAATTTGGTGGCTCTAGCTTAAACGCTTTGGAAAATACACGCATTCCCGTTTTTAGTGAAGCATTGTGGCGGTTTGGGGCAGCTTGGGCAGTATGAATTGGCGTGGCATCCAAAGTTTTTATGCTTTTTTGGAGGTTGTAATCACCTATCTTGGCACAAAATTTGGTGGTTCTAGCTTAAAAACTGTAATAGATATAAGCATTTCGGTTTTTAAGCTGCGAGGGGGCTGGGGGCGGAATGGGTAGGTGGGGCCCCAAAACTTTGATGCAGTTTTTGGGCGGTCGTTTTCAGTTACCTACCTTCCAAATTTTGTGACTCTAGCTCAAACACTTTGGAAGATACACGCACTACCGTTTTTAGCGAAGCGTTGGGGTAGTTGAGGGCGGATAGGGCAGTATAGATGGGCGTGGCATCCAAAGTTTTTATGATTTTGATTGGGGATCGTCAACACCTATCTTGGCACCAAATTTGATGGCTCTAGCTCAAAAACTGTAGAAGATATGGGCATTTTTGGTGTTAAACTGCAGGGGGGCTGCGGGCGGCATAGGTGGGCGTGGCTTCAAAACTTTTGATGCAGTTTTTTGGGGGTTGTTAGTAGCTATTTTCTCCCCAAATTTGGTAGTTCTAGCTGTAAGGGCTTGCGAAATAGCTGGATCTATCGATTTTGCGTTACCGAGTTTATCGATTTGCCAGCCCCCTATTTATCGTAGAGCTCCAATCTTGACACTTTAATTTACTATGCCATAGATAAAGAGATTTGCAAAGTTTGAAGTCTCTAACTTGAAGGGTGTGGAAAAAAGTAGCGAACATACGGACGGACAGACAGACGGACAGACACCATGACGGACATTGCACAAACCCAATATACTCTTTACCTTCGGTATCGAGTATAAAAATAAGAATAAAATATTTCGCGTAAAATGTTGAGGCGCTTACGCATTTTGAGCATAGCATATACATTGCATTTCCATGCGTAGGTGTAGCTTGTCTGGCAACGCTTAAAAATATGCCAAAACGAGTGCAATATGACATGTGTTTGTATGTAAGCGATCAAGCAAGAATGGCAAAAACACATGTTCACAGAACGATAGTGATCAGAAAAGTGTACTGCCTCAGCACATAGTCATTAGTATATCTCAGCTGTATACATTTTGCTAATCCTTACGCAATCACGATAATTGCGTAAATACACAGAGTAAGCGACCATGCAGCGCCATCTAGGTAATAAACGGACACAAGTGTTTACTTATCGATTGATAGGCTGCAAAAGATCAAACTAGATGGCGCTGCACCGTATTTGATAAGAATAACAATTTGGCTTTTTATAGAAAATCTAAATCTAGATAGGAAAATTACATCGGCGGCTTGGGTGGGTTTGGCATCCAAATTTTAAAGGATTCTACATCACCTATCTTGGCATCAAATTTGGTGGCTCTAGTTCAAATATTGGAGAAGATATAGGCGTTTTGATTTTTAATGCAAGGGTGGCTCGGGAATGGGGGGCTTGGCTCAAAAACTTTGATGCAGTTTTTTGCGGGTCAATACCAGTTATTTTCCTACTTTTCCTCCTTCTTCCTTCCAAATTTGGTGACACTAGCTCAAACTTTGTTAAAGGTAGGGGCTGGGGGCTGGTATGGGGGGGTGTGGCGTCCAAAGTTTTGCTGCAGATCTATTTATGATGTTAATTGCTATCCTCATACCAAATTTGGTGACTCTAGCTCAAAGTTAGTAGAATATGGTGGAAGGGGGCTGGGGGCTGGGGACTGGTATGGGGGGGCGTGGCGTCCAAAGTTTTGCTGCAGATCTATTTATGATGTTAATTGCTATCCTCATACCAAATTTGGTGACTCTAGCTCAAAGTTAGTAGAATATGGTGGCAGGGGGGCTGGGGGCGGTATGGGTGGGGGGCGCCATCCAAATTTTTTGGTTTTCTTCACATCCAATCTTGGCACCAAATTTGGCGGCTCTAGCTCAAAAGCTGTGGAAAATATAGGCATTTTTGATTTCAAAATGCAGGGGGTTGTGGAACGGGGGGGCGGCGTGGCTCCAAAACTTTGATGCAGTTTTTGGGGAGTCATTTCCAGTTATCTACCTACCAAATTTGGTGGCTCTAGCTTAAACGCTTTGGAAAATACACGCATTCCCGTTTTTAGTGAAGCATTGTGGCGGTTTGGGGCAGCTTGGGCAGTATGAATTGGCGTGGCATCCACTCTAGCCGTACTAGAGTGTATGTATGTAGTAAATACATATGTGCATACAAGTAACCGAACAGCGGCAAATAATTTGACAAAATAAACATATATATGTACATATGTACACACATTTTGACGCCAAGTAAAATGTTGTACGCTGCCTCAAAGATTGTCTGTTGCAGATGGGGATGCCAAAAAGCTATCTTCCTTCAAAATTTGGTGACTCTAGCTCAAAGTTGGTTAAAGCTAGGGGCTGGGGGCGTGGCACCAAAATTTTTGCTGAAGATCTATGTATCATGTCAATAGCTATCCTCATACCGAATTTGGTGACTCTAGCTCAAAGTTAGTAGAATATGGTGGAAAGGGGGCTGTGGACTGGTGTGGGGGGGGGGGGGGGGGGGGCGTGGCGTCCAAAATTTTGCTGTAGATCTATTTATGATTTTAATTGCTATCCTCATACCAAATTTGGTGACTCTAGCTCAAAGTTAGTAGAATATAGTGGAAGGGGGGCTGGTGGCGGTATGGATGGAAGGCGCAATCCAAATTTTTTGGGTTTCTTCATCACCAATCTGGCACCAAATTGGTCGGCTCTAGCTCACAAGCTGTGGAAAATATAATCGTTTTTGATTTCAAAATGCAGGGGACTGGGGAACGGGGGGGGGGGGGGGCGTGGCTCCAAAAATTTGATGCAGTTTTTTCGGGATCGTTAACAGCTATCTTCCTACTAAATTTGGTGTTTCTAGCTTTAACGCTTTGGAAAATACACGCATTCCCGTTTTTAGCGAAGCATTGGGGCGGTTTGGGGCAGCTTGGCAGTATAGATTGGCGTGGCATCCAAAGTTTTTATGCATTTATTTAGGGGGTTATAATCACCTATCTTGGCACAAAATTTGGTGGCTCTTACTCAAAAACTGTAAAGATATAAGCATTTCTGTTTTTAAACTGCGGGGGGGGGGGGCTGGTGGGCGGAATGGGTTGGTGGGGCTCCTAAATTTTGATCCTGTTTTTGGGGGTCGTTGCCAGTTATCTACTTACCAAATTTTGTGACTAGCTCAAACACTATGGAAGATACACGCACTACTGTTTTTAGCGAAGCGTTGGGGTGGTTGAGGGCGGCTAGGGCAGTATAGATGGGCGTGGCATCCAAAGTTTTTATGAATTTGGTTGGGGATTGTCAACACCTATCTTGCAACGAAATTTGATGGGTCTAACTCAACAACTGTAGAAGATATGGGCATTTTTAAAGTTAAACTGCGGGGGGCTGGAGGCGGAATGGGTGGGCGTGGCTAAAAATTTTTGATGCAGTTTTTTGGGAATTATAAATAGCTATTTTCTCCCCAAGTTTGGTAATTCTAGCTGTAAGGGCTTTCGAAATAGCTGAATCTATCGATTTTGCGTTATCGAGTTTATCGGTTTGCCAGCCCCCTAGTTATCGTAGAACTCCAATCTTTTCACTTTAATTTACTATGCCATAGATAAAGACATTTGCAAAGTTTGAAGTCTCTAGCTTGAAGGGTGTGGAAAAACTTTGACATTGCACAAACCCAATATACGTTTTACCTTCGTTATCGAGTATAAATATACTCAATAGGGGTTTTCACACGCAACGTTGTTATTCGTTATTCGTTATTCGTTAAATTTGTTAAAGGTTGCCAACTGTGAAGACTCGTTTTTTACGTCAGCTGTTAATCGTTAAAATACCTACTTTCAATCAATTATTTGCAACACATTTGACAAAACACAAAGCAAACAACAGCTGATTAGTGTTTTACCGAATAACAAGTAATTTGTCGGGGTTGTCAGCTCGTTAAAGTGTTATTCGTTAAGCCGGCATTTTGTTAAATTTACAAAAACAAAATACATGTAGAACTTTAACGAATAACGAATAACAACGTTGCGTGTGAAAACCCCTAATGTCAAACTTTTTATTTCCAGTTGGGACTTATTTAAAAGAAAAATTTTAAAAATATATATTTGACTGATTTAAACAACGCATATTCCAAGCAACTGCTTGCCAAAGTCGCTGATTGGCGTAGGTATGTATAAAAAATATCATTTAGATATTATGTATTATATATAATTTTTGTGTTTCCAATAGATCCAGAGGATTACATTTACACCATACTGCTCAACGGATTGCTTATCCCCAATGCAAAGTTTCCCAACGACGTGGGCTTGGTAACGCGGATTTCAACTATAAAGAATTACCAATGTCATATTGAGGGTCTACCTAAAAAAATTTATTCGTCTGGTCTTCGAAGTCAGCCATTTCTTATCGTAAAGGGACTTTCCGATACCAACATTGAAGAATTTTTTGTATATTTTGATAAAATTCTTTTTAAGGCCAGTTCCTTCTTTCAAGCTTGGATATTTGTTTCAAAATTTTTTTTTGATTTTAAATCTGCTAAGGACACCAGTCTTATAAACAAGCTAAATTCATGTGTCTAACGGCTACAACCTCTTATTAAATATGTATTTCTGTTTTAAGTGCTGTAAGCAATTCTCAACCGCTAAGCAATTAATTGGCCATTTCAAGGTTGACAATCTTTTAACAACCAAATTTTTGCAATTGATTCGCGTTCAAAACAGTTGCTACTCAACATTTACTAATTTTTCAAACTTTCGCAAACAACTAGTACATCAGGTACGATTCCTTCAGTCGAGTGTCCTAATGAATTTCCAATACAACTTCCATCAACGATTAGTGGTATGGGGGCGTGGCATTAAAATTTTTGCTGAAGATCTATGTATCATTTCAATAGCTATCCTCATACCGAATTTGGTGACTCTAGCTCAAAGTTAGTAGAATTTGGGGGAAGGGTGGCTGGGGGTGTTAAGGGGGGCGTGGCATCAAAATTTTCGCTGCAGATCTATGTATTATGTCAATTGCTATCCTCATACCAAATTTGGTGACTCTAGCTCAAAGTTAGTAGAATATGGTGGAAGGGGGGCTGGGGTGGTATGGATGGGGGGCGCCACCCAATTTTTTGGGTTTCTTCTTCACAAAATTTGGCGGCTCTAAATCAAAAGCTGTGGAAAATATAAGCATTTTTGATTTCTAAATGCGGGGGCTGGGGAACGGGGGCGGCGTGGCTCCAAAACTTGTTGGGGTTAACAGTTATCTTCCTAACAAATTTGGTGACTCTAGCTTTAACACTTTGGAAAATACACGCATTCCCGTTTTTATTGAAGCATTGGGGTGGTTTGGGCAGTATGGATTGGCGTGGCATCCAAAATTATTATGCGTTTTTTTTTTTTGGAGGCTGTAATCACCTATCTTGGCACAAAATTTGGTGGCTCTAGCCCAAAAACTGTAAAAGATATAAGCATTTCTGTTTTTAATCTGCGGGGGCTGGGGGCGGAATGGGTAGGTAGGGCTCCAAAATTTTTATGCAGTTTTTTGGGGGTTGTTTGTAGCGAATTTGGTATTTCTATCTGTAAAGGCCTGCAAAATAAGTGGATTTATCGATTTTGAGTTATCGAACTTATCAGTTTGCCAGCCCGCAGTTATCGTATAGCCCCAATCTTGACACTTTAAATTACCATGCTATGGATAAAGATATTTGCAAAGCCTTAAGTGGCTAGCTTAAAGAGTGTGGATGAAAGCTGCGTTCATAAAGACGGACGGAAGGACACCATGACGGACATTGCACAAACCCAATACTCTTTATCTTCGGTATCGAGTATAAAAAAATACATATAGTGAATCTCATTAATATTCGTTTTTTTTTTTTCAACTTCAAACACGAATAAAATGTATAAAATTAACAATAATCAAAAATGTAAAAATGGTAAGTTAAAGCTTGTTAAATTACCTTTCCATAGAGGTATATATATTTAGATTTTATTGTTAACTAATAAAGAAAGTATGCATAAAACAAAAAAAAGTCCAAAATTTGCGTTATATTAATATTCGGTTTTATTTTTAATTATTTATATAGGTAACAATTTTCTATAT
>JAWNNU010001152.1:0-49144 GCA_035044585.1 Scaptomyza polygonia
CTGCGTACCCTAGTGAGTGCTCCGTTTTACGTCAGAAACGCTGTCATTCATAATGACCTGAAATTGGCTACAGTAAAAGAAACCATCACTCAATACAGCCAGAGATACTTACAAAGATTGGAGAATCATGATAATGTACTAGCTCTTCAGTTGCTGGACAACAGCAATCAGCTCCGGAGGCTTTCAAGATTCCATCAACTCGACCTCCCCTTCCGCTTTAATTAATTCTATTTGTGCTACCTAAATTTTTTTCTTTTTACCTAACCGCCAATGTTTTTTCGTAAAATTTAGTTATTGTCTATCAAGACAGATTCTAAATAAAAATTTATCTCTCAAAAAAAAAAAAAAAAAAAAATCTAATCCACCTTACTGAATTTAATCATCTTCAACTGAGATTGAGAAAAATGTTTAAAACAGCAGTGAAAGTATTGGATTATATCTCACCCAGGCATTTGTAAATCTGTGTAGATGAAAATGAGTTAATCAAGTTGGAAAAAAGCGTGAGCTTAACATTATTTGAAACTTAATTATTTACGCAAAAATATGGAAAGCAGAGCTCTGGTTTTGTGGCGCATCCATGGCAAATTTGGTTCCACTACAAATAGAAATGGAAGAAACATAAAAATGTTTGCACTTCGTATTTGTCGCACATAAAATCTAATATCGAATTACAAGAGCTGTGCGCAATGTCTTGCCACGGTCCACGGCCTACGGACCATAGGGCATGCCGATGCCGCATGCAACATGCACGCAGAGGGAGAGAAGCTGCAAGCGTGCGTGTCAGCGAAACTTTGTCTGCCTCTAAAAAAGCTGGCAGGCGTGCCCCTAGCCACATAGCTAGCCTAAGCCTCTTCCCCCCTTTATTTTTGTTGTTGGTCCACAATGACTGCCCATAAAGAAACTGAATTGAGTTAAATGTGCGATAAATTGCTTTTTGCATTTATCATGGTCGGCACAGTGCGGGCCAAAAGCTGGAGCCGAGCCAGCGTCAGACCCAGACCCTGACCAGGAGGGCTTTGCCTAGGGCCGAGATGAAGATGCTGCCAGGCGACTGTGGCGAATATTGAACAAGATTTTTAATTAGCCGCTAAAAGCACACAAGCCAAAAAATGAAAACTAAACGTTTTTAGTAGAAAATGTGTGACATAGCAGATACCCTATAAGCTTTGTTAATGAACGAAATAAAAACGAGCTTATAATTCATCAAAAAAAAATATATAAATCAAAGAAATTTTTCACTCTTTGTTGAAGAATTTTGAACGATAAAATAGATCAGTTTTCTATACACAACAGCAAAAATGAGAATTTTAAAAATATTCTTTACAAAAAAATGGTATCGATATTTGATAATATTGACTTTTTCTGTACACCTCACAACTATTAATGAGCCCCGTTCGTTGACTTTATTTCATTAGAACATCTTTGTGATACCATTTTCTCATATATAATTATTGCTCATATTTTAAAGCAAAATAAAGTCAAATAAAATATATTCCACAAATGTATTTATTGATTTTTGGTGTCGCTTAGATCCTGTTTAAGGATCTTACTGATGTAGGATAGAAAACTGGAGACACGTGTATAGACATCGGGTTTGCCCTGGGCACAAGTCGCTGTGCCGTATGAAACAATGCCAACAAGCTGCTGCTGCCTGCCTCTGGCCAAGATCAACGGACCACCCGAGTCACCCTGTACAAATGGGCAACAGTTAGTCAGCAGATAGGTTAAGAAATGTGAGCATAACTCAGTTATTTACCATACAGGCGCCGAGTCCAGGCGCTGCCAAAGCGCAAAGCTCATTGGCTGTGACGCGAAAACCTTTGCGAACGCATTCCTCATTCGAAATGGTATGATAGTTGAGCACCTGCAGGCGATCCGGAACCTTAGCGCCTGCACTGCTGGGCGTCGTCAAGCCCCAGCCGGTAAGGCGTACAGGCATTTGGCGACTAATTCGTGAACTGCCACCCAGATGAACCGTGTTTAACTCAGCCAGCTTCAAATCAAATGGTGTCTCAACTTTCAGCAAAGCAATATCATTGATAATCCTTGGACTTGAAGAGTACTGTGGATGAACATGCTTTTCAATAATCTTGTGACGATGTCCACCCACTTTCCAGTTCAGTGTGCCTCCCAAGACGCTGATGACAGACACATTCAGCTTGTCTACACAATGCGCCGCTGTCAGGACAAACTGTTCGCTGATTATGGATCCACTGCAGAAGTGAGTCCAGCGATTACCACGACGCCACATCTGCATGGACACCTGGAACGGCACCGATTCATTCATCAATTGTCCGCCATTAATACGAGATGCATCCAATGCATCCGTAGTATCCTCTATGCTATCTATAGTCTTCGCATCTGCTTCATTTTTAAACACCAGAACCAAGCAGAGTCCAACCATAAAGCAAATCCTCAATAGCTGTTGATATTTGGCTGTCATTTTGTCAGTCAACACTTCACGAATGTCTGCCACTCTACAAAATTGCATCTTTTATTCAAAATGTATCTTTTGAATGTGTCACTTGCATCTTTATCTTAAGCATCTTAAGATAAACGCTGTGCCAACATCTATTAAATTTAAAGATAAGCAGTTTATTATGATGATCTTTAATATAGATCAAGGTCTAAATTGGTTGTCTCTGTGATTATTGCATGAATTCCGAAGAAAGTCAAATTTACTCAGTTCAAGGTTTTATCTGAAGGGTATCCGAGAAGTGTGTGTGTGTTATTAAACAAACAGTTTTTAACAGCTTTTTTATATATTAATAATTTTTTTTAAGCTTTATTCTTTCTTATCAATTCACAAAGAATTCCTTCAATTCCTTAACCCTTCCTTCGACTAAAATTCCTGCTAATAAAATGCAATTCATCAGATCAGGTCGGTGAGATCAGGTGAACTGACTGACTGACTTGGTCAGCTCATTTCACGTTTGCAGTTGTCAGCTTGAGTTTTATTTTTATTGGAGCAACAGTTAACGCCAGGCGGCAAAGGTACGGTGTTAACAAGATAAGCATCCTGTCCGGTAACCGACTGGCCGAACAACCGCTCGAAACGCCATCATTATTATGACATTTTGGTTGATTGCCCGGCTCATTCTTGGCCTTGTCGGCCGGTCAAATTCTGCAGAATTGTGCGTGTGGCCAACTCAGACGAAGGCTCATTCAAAATAATAAAACAAGAAGAATAAACAAAATATTCGGACTGCAACTTTAATTGCCGGCCTGCAACCGCAGTTTATATTTTTACTTGTATTTTATTTGCGTCTTTTTTTATTGTGATTTATACTTTGTCGGTTCTTAAAGCGGAGCCGCTCGTTTTATGGCCAAACATTGCAGCTATAAACTGGGCCTCGCCACAAATACAGTAGCCAGCTCTGACTTGAGTTTTTAATTGTCCGTTGCACGTCTGATGCAAAATGGAATGTTATATATGAATATAGAAATTTTGAAAATACGAATTTGAGCCAATTGTTTTTGTCATAACATAATTTAATATATTATTTTTAGGTAAATGAGAAAAGCTTCAAAAGTTGATTACCCATTTAAAATATCCTGTTCAATGTTTAAGTTTTAATGAAGAACATTTTTAAAGTAAAAGTTTCAAACTCGCTTCCTCATTAAATGCTTGAAGTAAAACCGAGCCATATTGTGCAATGTTAAGATTATCTTAATAAATATTTACAACTTAGAAACTTTATTGAGCTTAGTGTTCTTTATTTTGCATCTTTATTTTATTACCCATAATCAAGTACACTTGATTCCAATCACAATTTACAAACAGCTTTTATAGCTTCAAAAATCAATTAGTTAGCTTAATATGCAAATGAGTTAAGCTGCATTTATGGCTAATAAATTATTGGTAGCCCTATGCTGACTTATTCCATACAAAGTTTTCAACATGCCTGTTAGTTAGTCAACGCAATTTGAAATAAATAAATTTTCCATTTGTAGCAGCAATTAATTTTCGCACTCGTTACGCCAGAGACAAAACACCAACAAAACACCAACAACAACAACTGCAGTAATAATAACAAGTTTTCGTTAATTCCGAGTGTGGAAGATTTGGAACAAATGTGGAGTGGAAAATTAATTGCATGTTTTGCATAATCAGTAAATTGGTCGTTTATTTTAGTACTTAATTTGCACTAGCACCACACTAGAGGTGTATTACCCCTCCAAACGCTCCCCTATTTCCAGTCTTCTCTTTAAATAATGACTGCAGTCGTGTCTGTTTGGCTGCTGCTGGCCAAGTTCAGATCTCTCTAAGTGGTCCGGCGACGGGGCCAAATGATATACATTTTTATTTGCAAAAATCAGATAAGAGATCTGAGATCACAGCTAGCAGCAGCAGCATGAACCATTTCTAGATACGGCTATTGGTTACTGGATACTCTGGATACTGCTGATAAACTCCTTACTCGCCTCGTCGTTATATTTATCGGTCGCGTGTGCTTGTTAGCTAATTGATGACAACAGGTAGGCGCTTCTGTCAAGCCCAGTGAGAATATGATTGCAGCAGCTCATATTCAAGATCTTCTTATGATTATCAAGCACGCATATCCGAACAGCAGGCGGCAACAGTTGTCCCACTGTGACCCAATCCAACAGATCAACAAGCTATAACTTAAGAACCAAAAGTGAGAGAATCATATACAAATGCGTTTTTGGTTCGATCAAATTTTTGTAAAATATTGCAGAGAGATTTCTGTCTTTCTGTTTATAGTAAATGATCGTATTTGAATTATGTTTATAAATGCATCACATATATCTATTTTGATAAGAAAACTTCTTTTCCACAAACAAAAAAGTGAATAAGTTTTTTTTAGTTTATTTTTAATTATAAATCCATAAAATTGTTATCGAACTTCTACTTGTAATTTCCTAAGTAATTTTGATAGCCAATTTATGTATAGATATATGAACAATGACTCAATATACGTAATTATTTTTAAATCCTTTGTATTCGCACAATTGCATTCGATGCATTCTTTCTTACAAAGAGCTGTTTAGAGAATTCAATAGCTTTGATTGCATTTCTCTTGCTTAAGAGTGAGCTTAGAACAGTCATTAATCAATCCTAAGAATTCAATATAACTACAAAGAGCTTTACATTGCACATTTACCATGTACATACATATACATATATATATATATATATATATATATATGCAACATCTTGTGTGTCTTATTTTGGGTGGCATTTTGCACACAAGCATGGCGAGAAGTTAGGGGCAGCGAGCAGGAATTACACAACAACAGGAAGAAGAACTGTTTGCCTCAATTCCTGGGAATGGCACCTACCTGCCTGCCTGGCTGCATTGCCTTGTCAGCAACGCCACCTACAACCAAATTGAAACGACAAGCCACAAAAGCCACAAACACAAGTAGAAATCAAGAGAGAGAGAGAGGGAGATAGGGAGGGTAGTGTGTGGTACTACCTGTGAGTGAGGATTCAGCTTAATCTGGCTGCAGTATTAATCAATGAATAATTTAAATATTCCGATTAAACAAGCTGCTGTGCTGGCAACGGACATTTCTTTTAATTCATTGTTGAAGGCGAAGGATGTAGGATAGATGGCATGGAGAAGTTGGGAGGAGGGGAGGGGGTTTAGTTCAATTGGAGCATCGGAACATTGGCAGTTGCCAGTTTGGCAATCAACACCTTTTGTGTGTGTGTGTGTGTGTTTGTGTGGCTATCTGTGCAGCTCACATGTTCGATGCAAATCAACTTGGGTCTTGGCCAATGTCTGGGCGGGCACAGGCTCTTATTCTGTCTCTGGCTATCTCTTTGTAAGCCAACAGCAGCTCCCTGCCATGTGTCAGTTCCGGCCTGATTGCTGGCCAGCTAATGAATCATTTTACTGTGCTCTGTTGTGTGTTTGTGTGTGTGGCGACTGGCGCAAATTAATTATGCACACCTCACTTGGTATTCTTTTTTATTTTTCTTCTGTTGTTGTTGTTGTTGCTTGCTGCGTTTCTGGGGAGTCGCTTCTTGGAGTTGCTTGTTGAGGTCTTGATCTTTGGACTACTGTGTTAATTGTTGGCTCTGGCTTTGATGCTGACTGTTGGCTACTGGCTGCTGGTTGCTGGCTACGAACCGATTTGAACTTGAAATGGCTTTATTATTTTTTGGGCCAGGATGTGCCGGTGTTGGCGCCCACCTTTTCCTGTCACCTTATGTTAATTGGACCACCCTGCAAAAGCCGAATAACGTGACAGGATTTATCTCTGGATTTTATTTTTAGCTGTGGCATAAAATTTGCATATGAGTTCGCCAAGTTCCTTGACAGGTTAATCCTTGTGTTAACTCATTAGGCTTTGTTCTCGGCTACGTAGCGAATTCTTATTAAACGTTAAAGTGAATCCCACAGTAATTGATAAAGCTCGTTTCATATTAGAATTCTTCCGATAATAATTAAATTATACTGACTACATACACATTCATATGGACTCATTAGGTAGATTTAAGTTAATTGTTTTATCAATTTAAAAACATTGAAAACACGTTTAACATATTGGGTTATTGTGTAAATTTAGTTTTTATAAACTGCCAAGCTAGTTGTGAGTTTTGATACATCAAACTTTAACTAAGGTTAGCTTACAAGCTTATCGCTATGCAGTTGACGACCTTGTTCCTGTTACGCATTACCAATAGCGGTCAGACCACCCACAGCTACCGACTCGATTAAATTCTAATGAGCCAAATGCAAGGTATATAAAGACCCGCTGCTTGTGAAAGTACAAACATAATAGAGTTCTACTTCAATTAAAAACACTTAACTAAACCATGGAATACAGATTGGTTTTGGTCTTGTTGCTGGGTTGTTTAGTTCTAGCAACTGGTAGATCCATGAACAGTGTAATCGATTGTAAGTTTGAAACGATTTTACCTCAAGTGTTTATATATTAACCCAATCCTCGACAACACAGTGGATGCATACTTTGAGAGTGTGGATAGCAATTCGCAGGAGCGTGTTGTTGGCGGCTATGATGTGCCTGAGGATGAGTATGTGCCTTATCAGATTTCCATGCAGTTCCTAACGCGCAGCGGCAAAATGCGACATTTTTGCGGTGGATCCCTCATAGCACCGAACAGAGTTCTGACTGCGGCACACTGCGTCAATGGGCAGAATGCGAGCAGAATTAGTGTAGTGTCTGGCATAAGGGATCTGGATGATAAAAGTGGCCATCGCTCCCAAGTGCAGTCCTATGAGATGAATGAGAACTACCAGGAGCTGGTCACTAGTGATATTGCCATACTCAAAATCGATCCACCCTTTGAAGTGGATGGCAAACGCGTTAGCACAATCGATGTGAGCAGCAATGAGCTAATTGGCGCTGATCAAGAAGTGCTTTTAACTGGCTGGGGTTCCGTTTTTCATTTTGGCACCGGTCCCTTTGCCAAGTATCCGACCGTATTGCAAAAGCTCTCCTATAAAACACTGGATAACAGCAAATGCAAGGAGACCATGACGCAGCTAACTGATACGGAGATTTGTGCTTTGGAACGTTTTGGCAAGGGTGCCTGCAATGTGAGTAGTATTATTCTCTCTGGGCTATACGAATAGTTTGTATTTCTTTTCTAACTTGCTCAGGGCGATTCTGGCGGTCCTTTGGTTATGGCTAATGGGGAATCCCTTAAGCAGGTGGGCGTCGTCTCATACGGCACTGCTTTTTGTGCCTCCAACAGTCCTGATGTATACACTCGCGTTTCGAAGTTTGACTCTTGGATCAAGGAACGAATGGCTTAGATCATCAACTTAACAAATATTGCTTGTATAACTTAAAAAATCAATAAACTTCAACACATAAATTTTATCTATATATTTGTAGTTGTGGGCAAGCAGTGTAAATTAGGTGTAAGCAGTGTTTTCCAAAGCAGCGGGCAATCTATTACATACTTTTTACCAGATTCTGTTGAGCTAAAAAATTATGGAATTGCATACTTTTTGGCTTTTTCAATATTCGATTCAAATTCAATGTATAAATAATTTATAATTCAAAGGCAAAACTATAATTACTGTCTTCAGGTTCGACTTATTTACATTTTTGTTGTTTCACAACAATTTATAACGAACGGGTAATGAGGCTAACAAATAGATACCTAGCCGGCTTCTTTCTACAGTGCTTTTAGGCCACAATTGGAGGATGGGAAGGTGTAATTATTTGGCCAAGCTAAGCTGAAATTTAGGAGTTTTGCATTTAATCACAGATGAGCTAAGACTGGTTAGGTTCTTTTGTTAATCTTTGAAAAGAAAAGTAGATTTTAACTGCTCGTTAACTAATATAATGTCAGAGACATATTAAATTCTTGATCATAAACAATTGAGCGCTCAGGACTTAAATTAACATACTTTAAAAAAGAAACAATATGTAGCTAACAAATTAATTTATATACTCGGCTGGTAACTATCCTTAATGTGATTTGCATAATAAACTTAACAAGTTGAAAAAAATATATGTACAATATTGATCTAGAATTACCTAATGACTCTTTGGTAATTCGCATTTTTTTTCCTTAACCAAAGGTAATCAGTAAATGTAGCTTGTAGTGGGTTAGTTTGACGCATGTTGCATATGCCAATTACCGGCATGAAAGTTCGTTCATTTTTACATTTCAAGATCATATTTAATTGCATTAGTAGCGATATAAATGTTAATTTTGCTCTAATGTAGGTCAGTTTTCAAGCTATATAGGCTCAGGTCTAGACCAAAGTTAAGGCAATAGACAAACAAGCATGGGTCTAATTAAACTACTTTGCATGATAGCTCTGTGGCTAAGTGGCGCCACAGCGCGTTACAATTGTAAGTTTAACTTGATGTTATGAGTGAGTCACGGAAACTTTATTAAGTTCTTATTACTTTATAAGCACGTCAGCCAGGCAACACTTTTACGTCCACTCGCGTTGTGGGTGGTTCGGATGTACCAAGTGGAGAGTACGTGCCGTACCAGGTGTCGATGCAGTACCAGACCAGCCAGGGACAAATTCATTTCTGTGGAGGATCCATCATTGCACCTGATCGCATTTTGACAGCTGCCCACTGTTGCACCAGTCTGAACGTGTCCCGCATGTCCATTGTAGCAGGTTTACGCAATCTGAATGATCCGGGCGGCTTCCGTTCCCGGGTGCTGTCCTATACCATACATCCCGACTACCAAGAGCTGATGACTAGCGACATTGCGGTGCTTAATATAGAGCCACCTCTGGTCTTTAACAATGTCAGCATAGCGCCAATTGATTATTCCGATGAGGAGTTTGTGAGTGGCGGTATTCCCGTTAGCTTAACCGGTTGGGGTCTGCGTTTGCCTGTACCTTTTCCGTTTCTGGACAGCTTCAACTATCCAAATACGCTGCAGCGCATGAGCTATGATACGATTACGAATCAGCAGTGTCGAGATCGGGGCATGGAAGATGTCACCGATACGGAGATCTGTGCGAGGGGCACCTTCAGGGGCGCGTGTTCGGTAAGGAATTTAAAGATTTATTCGGTATGTTTTTTAATTGATTGCTTTGCTCATTCAGGGTGACTCTGGCGGTCCACTCGTCAGAAACGACAATGGCTTGAAGCAGGTTGGAGTGGTGTCTTATGGCCTGGTGGTGTGTGGTGTCTATTTCTCACCCGATGTTTACACTAGAGTATCCACATTTAGGCACTGGATACAGGAACGTGTTGAAGCAGGAAGCACGTTCATAAATGAAAACATTTAACTTTTTCTCAAATATTTTTTTTTTTTTTTATTTATCTCAAATATATTTCCTATCATTTTAAAGTAGCTCATTTTCCCGGCTTCATGTTTTAACTTGGTTTAAAGTTTATGGTAAAAGGGGAAGTTAAGCTATTGACTGCACTTTTTTTTGAGAATATATTCTATTTAGATTGTCTCTACATTGATTTCATTCTATTAAATGAGCGGCTACGATTAACTATTTAATCATACAATTACACGATTAACTAATTTTCAAGCATAGGATTATCAGCTCCTAAAAACCCATTTGCTCGGCAAAAGACGAGACATTATAAAATATTAAAAATACAAATAGCTTTAGAGCTCAGCCTTATTCCGCTACTGGAACTTCTTCGGCTGGTGGTGCTTCCTCAGCTGATGGAGCAGCTTCATCGGGCGGTGCAGCTGCTTCATCGGGCGGTGCATCTGCTTCAGCGGGTGGTTCGGCTGCTTCAGCGGGTGGTTCGGGTTCTCCAACGGGTGGTTCAGCTTCCTCAGCTGGAGGAGCTGCCTCATCGACTGGTGGAGCTGCCTCCTCGGCAGGTGGTGCTTCCTCAGCTGGCTGTGGTGCAACTGGTGTCGCCTCCGTTGGTGCCTCAGTGACCTCTTCAACTTTAGGCGCCTCGGGCTTCGGCTCTGGGGGCGTTGTAGCTGGCTCTAAGCCAGGTGCTACGGTCATTGGCATTTCTGCATCTTTCTCGTCTTCGCCCAATTTGGTTTCAGCAACAGCACCAGGTGTTGTGGCTGCAGTATCAACTGCAGTCGACATCGTCTCTTCTTTCGAAGGTGCCGTCTCTTTTTCATGGCAAGGATCTTCCGTCTAAACGTTAAAAATTCAGTTGACACAATTGCCAAAATGTATAGATTAGATTTTAGCTAACTTACCGGTTTTATATCATGGCGCTGTAACGGAAGGAATTGAAATAAACATAAGCAGTTAAAGCATTTTTTATGGCACAACTTACCGTTAGACAATAGCGGAAGAAGCGCTGTATGATCCGTGCGGCATTATTCATTCGTTCAAGCTCTTCTTCGTCTTTCTCGTCCTGCAAATCAAGCAGAATGGATTATATGGAAAGTACCATTTATATTTAAAGCAGTTGGCCAACTTCTGTTTGCTGAATAAAACTTGGCAGGGCCGTTTCTGCTATTCCATTATTATTAAGTTAACTTGCCCAAGTTAAATATGTATTCTTTCCTTTTTGAATGTATATAGTTTATTATATGTACTTACCAGCTTGCAAGTGCAGACGCAGATGTACTCTGCCATCATTTTGCGGACGATATAACCACGGAAGGCAGCCTGTATAGTTATGGCCGCCTTGATGCGCAAATTCTCCTCGATGCGTTTGAGTTCACGATCCCGGAAGTATTGGTAAAGCAGCTCAGTGCCATGATCATCCTTGCCAGCAGCCATGTAAGCATCGACAAAACGCTTGTAAGCGCTCTCAATGGCTGGACGAGATGAGTCCAGTTCCTGCTCGGAGAATTTGCATTTCATAATGAGCTCCTCGAGCATATCGATGTCAGCAAATTTAATTGTCTCCTTGCCGCGACGCATTTCACAGCGACGTTTCTCAAGAAAATTGCGGAAACAATCCTCCATGACCTTTGCCATTTCATTCGTTTTCTCATCAGATAGATCACACACGCACAGATCCGATATAACGCTGTCCACTTGACGCAAGGCTCGATCCAAAATACTTTTAGCAACTGCATAGGTTAATGTTTAGTTATCTATATAGATCTGGTAATCGATATGTATATAGCTCACCCATTGCCTTTTCACGTGCAACAATCACTGAATGCAGATAGTCAATGATGAACTGGCATAGGCACTCCTTGGTTGGCTGACAACGCAGGACCTCGCGAGTTATGTCGGACAGCAGCTCCGGCAGGCCTTCGGGCACACTAATCGCCTGCTGGCGAACCTTGCCACGCTGAATGAGATAGTTCATGGTTTAAAGACTATTTTGAAAAAGGCACCCAGTTAAAATAAATTTAGGAACTATTTGTTGAAGCAGTTGTGTTGAAATCTACAAATGGTTTTAAGTCTAAATATGTTCGAGCTGTACAGTTTGCCAACTAAGATCGGGGTAGAAAAAACTTCACTAAAAATTGTATTGTATTAGAATTATAGGAAATTAGGAAACACAAACAATAATTTGCATATTTTATTATTTGTTTAAAGTGGGCGTGTGCTCTTATGCAACACATTCAACACTTATTATATCAAATTTAATCAATCAATTCCAAATGAATTTGCATTGCAAAACTTTTCATTTCAGCTGATTGAACTTTCTACCCAGCAGCTTTTAGGAACTCAAGCTATGATCGACTATAGGTTACTCTTAGCTCACGTATTGTTTAGTGATAAACTCAAGCTTGAACAACTGATTGGGCATACCCTTTGCCCATAAATAGCTTAAAACAAAGAACTTTAAGAACTAAGTATGCAAAACTGAAACGAACAAAGAAGGCTCGTTGAATAATTAAGCAGCACAGTGGCGTCGATCATAAATTTCAACCAACTTTTTGCAGGACAAAAAGGTGCGATAAAAAAATATAGTCAATTCAAATGTTTTGTTACCATGCTAAAAATATAAGTAGTTCACTCTTCTACTGTTGGACAACTGCTTATGCTACGGCCGAAAGATCCTCACCTAAATGCAACAGGTGTAATTTTAACTGCTTGTCAACGGCTTTTTACCCCCAAAAAGCACTTTGAACAGCGCCACTGCTTGTCGAAAATCATGCCAGCTGTTTCTAGAACTTTGAGCAGTGCTTATAAGAAGCTTATTTTACCTGCTGATTGTTTTGGATTGCCTTACGGCTATCAGTGCGCGACAAATCATTTCGCTAAGCGGTCAACGCGTTAAGCTCTTCCGCATTCAACACAAAATGCATAAGCTATGTAGAAGCGCTTGTGCGCTGGGTAATGATAAACAGAATAGCAAAAATTTTTCAAGGTTTTTTTCACTGCTTTCTACGGAACGCTTTTTCAGGTCAACGAACTCTCAGTAATAGTAGAGGTATTGCTTGCCTTGCCGCTCTCTCGGAAACCCATCAGATACTACAGAAGACCTGCAGGGATTTTGCAAATGCAGAGCTGGCGCCGCATGCAAGACGTCACGACCGTGAGTCATTGTATCCGGCGGAGCAGGTGCGTCGCATGGGTGAACTTGGGCTTATGTCTGTTGTGGTGTCGGAGGAGTACGGTGAGCATTGATAGTCATGCAATTAAAGGCGACCTAATTCGACTTCCTGGCAGGCGGTGCTGGCTTGGATACCCTGGCCTATGCAATTGGCATGGAGGAGGTGGCACGCGGTGATGCAGCTGTCTCTATAGTGATGGGCGTGAATAATCTGTATTTGGGTGCAGTACAGCAGCACGGCACTGAGGAGCAAAAGCAACAGTTCTTAGTGCCCTACACTCAGGGTAAAAATATTGCGTTCTATGCTTTGTCGGAGCCGGGCAGCGGATCGGATGCCAGTGCGGCGTGCACTACAGCAAAATTGAATGCCCGAGGCGATTACCTGATAAATGGCACCAAAGCGTGGATATCGAATTCGAAGGAGGCGAGCGGTGGACTCGTCTTTGCCACCATTGACAAATCCCTGAAATACAAAGGAATTACAGCATTTCTGACAGAGAAAGATGTGCCTGGTCTTACCATAGCCAAGAGAGAGAACAAGATGGGCATGCGCGCCAGTTCAACCTGTCAGCTGGTGCTTGATGATGTTTCGGTGCCACCATCCCAGCTGCTGGGAACGGTTGGAGGCGGCTTTAAGATTGCCATGGAATCGCTGGATTGTGGTCGCATCGGTATTGCTGCTCAGTCCACGGGCATTGCGCAGGCCGCCCTTGAGCTGGCCGTCGACTATGCGGAGAAGCGCGTCGCTTTTGGGCAGCGATTGTCGCGTCTGCAAATGATTCAGCAAAAGTTGGCTGATATGGCGCTGAGAGTGGAGTCAGCAAGGCTGCTAACTTGGCGTGCTGCCTGGCTGAAGGACAATGGCTTGCCCATCACCAAGGAGGCAGCAATGGCCAAGCTGGCTGCATCTGAAACGGCCAGCTATTGTGCACATCAGTGCATTCAGATTCTGGGCGGCATGGGTTATACGACAGATCTGCCCGCTGAGCTTTATTATCGTAATGCTCGTGTGACTGAAATCTATGAGGGCACCTCCGAAATACAGCGGATTGTGATTGCCAACTGTGTATTGCAAAGCATTCTTAATTAGTTTTAACAAACATCAAATATTTTTGTAAATATATATATGCGCGCCTTTTTCTGCCATCACTTTTTAAAAATCACATCGATTATGTATATGATAAATTGACCAACCACCACAGCATCACACGTATAACAGCTGTTATCGACTGACCGCCCCGAGCATTTGTGCGCAAGTCAGCTGTTGGAACAATAGTTATCGACAGACCACCTTAAACCTTGCATTATCGTTAGTGTATCGAACTGCTGTGCTAGCTATAAACAAACCAAAAGAAATAAGTTAAAAGTTTTGCAAAAGAGTTCAAATGAGTGCCGATTTATTGCAATTAGATGTGGACACGCTGTTCGAACAGCACAGCGTGTCCGAAATCGATGCAGTCGAGAAGAAAATCCAAATGGTGGTCGAAAACAAGCGTGAAGAGCTACGCACAATGGTCGGGTAAGTTCGTTCATTCACAATGAATGATGTGGCAAATTGGATAGATGGCCAAAGCAACAAAGTCAATATATGTAATTGGGCTTTTGCAGCGAACGTTATCGGGATTTGTTAAAGGCTGCCGACACAATAGCCGCCATGCAATCTTCTGCCGGCACTCTCATCGAACAGGTGCATTGTGTCCAGAGCAATTGTCGCAACCTTAACGAACAACAGTTGCTCGGATTTAAAACGATGCCAACGCCGGCAACTGATGTTCTTCTGCAGCAGCGTACTGCCAGCAAACAGCTAACCAACTACTACAGCACCATGGTCCAGATTAAGCTGCTTAGCAGTCTGCCTGAACTCATCTGGACGCACATTGATCGGGAGCAGTTCTATGCTGCCACAGAGCTGTTTATGTTCAGTCGCCACATCAGCACCGGCTTGCAACTGGATGCTAAGAGTTCGCTAATGCAACAGCTGCCTGTGGCGCTAAAGCAGTGGGAAATACTGCGACCCTTCTACGTGACCATCAAGCAGGCAGCGCTTAGTGTGCTGGAGCGGGAGCATCTTAGTGCCGAAATGGCTGTTGATTGTATGCTGAGTCTGCTGCTGCTGGATAAATGCAATTTGCTTCAAGTGCTGCAAACCTTTCTGCAACTGCGTGCCACTGCCTACCTCAACTGCCTGCAGAGCCAAAGCAGCGACGCGGAAAAGGATAAGCCAAGGCGTGTCAAGGAGCGTATTCTGGCCAGTCTGAATATACTAACCGGTACCATTGAGTTGCTGGACACTTGTCTGCTGGGTGAGTAAAGCACAAAGAATTTAAATTAACTTTCTTTGATCACAACTAATAAATACATTTTAGCTAATGGTCTGCTCCTAACACGATTGGCTGAGTGCACGGCAGCCACCGCACCTCCGAGTATAACTCGCATGGATAGCAGCGAAGGAGAATTGGCGCATCTGCTGCCCGACATCATATCTGGCTATAAGCCACAGTTTCAGGCGCCTCAATTGGCGACAGAGATGCTGCATGACGCATTGAGCCAATGGATGACAAAAATTGATGGACTGGCTGCACAGCAGCTACAACAAATCTTTGCGCTAGTCAGCAACATGCAGACCATACAGGACATTAAGTTGTCAGCGAGTGCAATGGGCAAAAGAAACTACATTAAGTTGGAGCAGCAACTAAAAATGCCACAAGCTCAACTGGACTTCTACCGGATTAAGTATATGCCATTGATCAATGCACGCGTGCGTGAGATCATTCAAAGCAGTTGGGCAGCTGCAATGCAACAGACCTACGAGCAGGTGGTCAAGCTAGTGCAGTCAAGCAAAGAGCCAGAGCCGCTGCAGATTTGGCGCGAGCAAATCGATGATCTGCCATTGAGTCTGGCGGCAGCTTTAAGCGATCAGCCGAAGCGTCTGGCGAATCGCACTAAAGGCTACGATGTGGCCACTATTGCGCTGTGCTCGCAATTCGATGCCCAACTGGGTGCCATTGTACAGGAGTTGAATGTGCTGCTGCAGGAGCAGACAACACGTGCCGAGGACAAACTGGCACTCATTAACTTTTTACGAGAAACAGCGCAAGATCAGCTTCAGGAATACTTGATTAAACTCAAAGCGCTGGGTCTGCAGGAGCGTCAAGCCTTGCTGCAAGCTCTTCAAAACACTCTTGCACTGATCGAACTCTGTCCCAATTTGAAGTTGTGCTTTTGCCAGCCCAGCAGCTGGCGTCAGTGGGCGGGTAATCTAACAGCTGCCGGTGCAGAGCATTGGCAGCAGCTGTGTTCATTGATCGAGCAGGAAATGCTTCAATTCTGGATGCTTATTGTGGATGATGTTCTTGGCGCGCACAACTGCGCAAATGAGCTGCCTCAGATACTCACGCACGATGTAGTTTTGCGCGATTTTGCCGTAAGTCTAGTAGCAAACTTATATGATTTCTTATCTGATCTTCATCTGATTATTATTATTATTTTACCCTTGACAGCTATGGCAGACACAGACTCTTGAGCAGCGCGATGAGGAGCACAATCAGAATGTCCAGTCGACAATACGTATACCCAGCCAGCCGCGTCTTTCGCTGCAAACGTATTTGCATCAGTTGATCCAAGCCCTGAATACTGCTGTGCCACAAACACTGCCCACAAAAGTGCTGCAAGCCTTCAACAATAAACTTCTCACTCAACTTCTGGCCCACTATAAGCAACTGGCTGCTGCCGAGTGCACAAAAAGCAGTCAGAACATCGCTTTGCAGTTGTACTTTGATTTGAAGTTTCTGGAGCGCGTGTTTGGCGTTAATCGAGAAGAGCGCACATTGTATGAAGAGTTTCACAACCTCCAGCGCAATTTGCGTGACTGCATCGATCCCTTTGATTTTGAGCTGTTTGCCGAACACATAACGTCACATGTTACCCGCTCAACGGCGCGATTGCATGGTGAATTTGGTGTTCTCACACCGACACCAATAACCATTACACAAGGTGATATGACGACGACAAGTGGAAGCGCTCTATCCCATGAATCAGATCCCAATGTGCTCTATTTGAGCTCTACGGGCTCAACGTCTCTGTGGTTCCCATTGCTGCCCATTGTCATGCCACAGGCAGCTGAAAGTGCTGTTCATACTGAACGCAAAAACCATGCCATGGAGTCCGACAGAGTAAGTTTCTTTTCTGCAAAAACAAAGTATAAACATATAGCACAGAATGCATACTCTTTGGAAATAATCTTGAGGCGATTATAGACAGCGATCGTTGTTCAATATCTCATGAACTATTTTGAAACTATGCATTTATATATTTCTTATAGTCTTTAAATTTTTTTTTCAATCTTAAATTTATTTTATAGGTGCTCTTTGAATTGTAGTTTTGTTTTCAGCCTATCATCGTTTCTTATATTTGGGTAGGCAAATCAAGCTGTTGGTTCTGTTTATATTATTTTGCATGCTTTTTGTTGTCGTTTAAATATTTGACTAGTATAATGTTAATGCTTGAGTTTTGTTACCAATCGTACCTGAAAACAATTTTGTGTTCTCAAAGCTGGCTTAGCTAATCCCCAAGCCTTTCTGCGTGCACTGCTTGATAGCATAACAGTTTGCACTGCTTTGAACAGTTTGAGTTTAACACTACTTCTAGGCAAGACACCAACCAACTGTTTTTATGGTATCAATAAGAATTTATATTATAGTAGAGCCTCCAAACAGCGAAAATTCAGTTGGGAAGTGGATTTGAGGCGCGGACGCTTACTGAGGCAACTATCGTATGCTATTTTTGGTGGAATCGTAAGTCGCTTCGAAACCACCTCTCAACTCATGGTTGGATTTTCGCTGTTTGAAGGCTCTATTATATAAATTCTTATTGTTCAAAGTCTATGTTGATTATATGCATTTTGTGCGTGCATACTAAACTAAAAACTAATTGCTGTATGCTCTAATAATAATTTGCTAATTATTGTGTACTTTTGGCAAATATATGCACCTAATATACTTCAGTTTGATCGATAAACACTTCAAACTGAAGCACACTTTTTATTTCACAAATTTTCTACCATAAGAATCAACAAATAAACCAAAAAACCAGTTGAGTGTGTTAGAGTACCTTAAATGTTAATTAATGAATCGGTCCATTATTGAAATCAAATCGTAGAGCAAATGTTAATTTATCGACGCTGACTTTGTTGGTTTTTCTGCGGACAGTTAATAGCATGTTTAAGCCATTAACTGAGAATCTGTTGCCAGCCAAATAATAAATAAATTGAGCCTCTAATTATGTATCCATGTCCATGTTTATTGCTGTTCGCCCATAAATCTCGCTGTGCTTTGCGAGCTAAATTAATAGATTAATCACCGAAATTACCACTTAATTAATAACCCATATATCTTTCACTCTCCTCATAGGCCACCACCAGCAACACCAGCACCACAGCGACGACGCCAACGCGAAAGCCGCAAACACGCAAAAGCGATGGCAACAAATCGAAGTCGAGTGCTGCCACATTCTTTGGCATGTCCCAGGAGTGGTTCCGTTAGTGCAGCGCAACACACAACACAATGCCCACAGCCAGATGGGCCTAATGAAGGGCGCGCTCAGTCAAGCATATAGCCACGGAATCATAGCATCATTAGCCACTGAATCCAGTGTAGTCAAATGTGAAATTTGTATCTGTTTATTAACTTTGCATTCCACGGGCTGAACTCTAGACCAAGTTAAAAATTACGATACGATGTTCGCTTTGTAACTATTGCGTTATTTAATAATTTGCTGTCAACCTTAAAATATAATTATATATTTATAGATATATGTTGCATATTTATACTTAAATTGTTATTTAATGCGTTTTGCTATCGTTGTTGTTGCTGTTGTTGTCAATGTCATTTGCTTTATTATTATTTTTTGCCTCCTTTCTTACTGACGCCGCTGGGTGGCTTTTGGTCTTGTGCCTTCTTGGCACCACCTTTGTCAGCAGCCGGAGGAGCTGCTTTGTTTTTGCCACCACCACCACCGCCTCCACCGCCACCGCCAGCTTTTTTCTGTAGACAAAGGATAACAATTTATAAACGTTTGTTGCATAAAATGCGCAAATAATTATAAAGGCTTACGAAGAATGATTGAATAATGCAAGAAGAGTGTTTCTTAAGTTTGAGTTATTTCTTTGATTTAATTTTGCCATGAACGGTAAAGTGTATTATGTTTTAATGTTAATGTTGGCATGTTTTGTTGAGAAGAAAATGTTTAAATATATTTCAGTTAACAATATAATTGTGAAATTATATTTAACAAGCAGGAAACGGCACGTTTCTTTCAAATATTTTAGTCAGTTTCTTTTTCTATTTTGTTTATAAATACAAAATAGTATTCATCTTAGCATTGACTATCTAATCGAATTTTCTTAAATTAGTCGTGTCTTTTCTCGCGCTGTTTCTGTCTTAGTTTTGTTAGCTGATTTCCGTGTCTGTCTTAGCTGTCTATTTCGAAAGTTCCTATCTATATTTTATCTACTATTTACACTTGTTCTTAATCAATGCAAAAGAATTGATTTACATTCTACGATAAATCTGATAATATTCATAGATACATCAATCTATTCCAACGCACTGAGTAAACATGAAAATCACAAAATATATGGTATATAGTATTTGTGTCTATATGACTCCATCAGCTTATATCTAATTGAATTAATCACATTTTCACACTCACAATTAAAACGCGAGTTGCATAACACAAATATTGCTTACATTTCCGCCGCCGCCACCGCCGCCACCGGAACCACCACCACCACTGCCACCCCCACCGCCGCCGCCACCCTTATTTTTACCCATTTTCGCAACTTCCTTTGGGCTTAACTATTTAATTTGTTCGACTTGTTGGCGAGCAACTTGCGCCGCAAGCAAATTGCAACTAATAAGCGCTCAACGCACAAACAAAATGCAAGCAAAATGAATAAATATTATTTCAGAAGCAAAAGAGCCAAAAGCGAAACAAAACCATCAAACCAAAACAAAATGTAAAGCACCACAAAAATACAAAAAAAAAACAAAAAAAAAAAACCCAACAAAAAACAACCAAGAGAACTGCACATCATTTCGAGCGGGAAAAAGGGGCGAATCTGTGGTGAGCAAACGCGTCTCGACCTCGGCCGAACGCCATGCCAATGCAGCCACAACAATGAGACAATGGCCAACAGCTCTCTTTTGCTCTTAACTGATTTAGTAATCGACCCCTTGCCACCCACTGCACAAGCGTTTCCCTCTTGGCACCACCCCTTTTGAGGGGATGAGTGAGCGGAAGTGGAATTTGCTGCCAGTGTTTGCTCTCGGCGAGCAAGTGGATTATTTTGTAGTTCTTTCTATTTGGCATTTTGTTGTTTCGGGCATTTCCACTTATCCGCCCACTTGTGTGCCCCCTCGCCAATTCACTCAATCCTCAATCCCCTTGGGCTTGACAATGGCATTGACATTGGCTGCTTCTTCACGTTTACACTCACCTTGCGGACAGAGAGAGAGAGAGAGGCGTTTCTATTTGACAATAGAAAATGAATTGTAATTTTATATTCTGCGTATACTTGATATTCATAAGAACTATTTTAATTCCAAAAGTTATCTAATCAGTTTAATTATAATTACAATCACGTCGCAAAAAACTTTCTTCTTAGTTTAATTTGTTTAAATTTGATTTTTTCTCTTGCATTTTATTAAAATAAATGTTTATTTATTTAATCATTTAGTGGTTTTGTTTTAATAAACTTAGTTAGCTCAAATTTTCTAAGGCAAAACTGAAATAAACTTTATTACTCGACTTGCAGTTCGAATGAGTTTAATAAAAGCAAAGCCTGAACTTGACTTGACCTCTAAGAGTGCAGAGAAAATATTTGAAATCTTACCATTTGACATTCTTCTTTGCTTTATTTGAAAGATGCCAACAAATAAGTGAAACCTAAAAGCCGAAATAGTTTCTTGAAAAACGACCTAATTGAATTAATTGTACCCTAGATGATAATAATTTGCTTAGCCACCTGCATAAATGCTGCCTGCAGTTGGCGTTTCGAGGACTCTGTGTAAAAGGCTGCCTGGCCACAATGGCAACGCCTACATATGAGCATTTCAATTAAATGTACAATAAACATTTGTAAAATAGCACAAGAAAACGAATCAAAGTAACAGAAAGATAGAGTGAGAAACAGGCGTTGGCCAATTTAATATATATATGTATATATTTTCCACGTGCCATAGAATTTGAGGTATTCATTGAAAAGGACAAAGAGTCCGATTTCTTCATATGCTAATTATATAAGTTATCAAGTTGCTTCACATCCCGAAAATTCAATGCATAACTAATGAACAAGGTTAGCCTGCTGTTAGCCTTGGGCCAATGTCCTCTGCTCTTTCTGTGTGTTGGCTAATTAAATGCGATGTTTCATCTGGTCTCAGCTTTTAAGTGACACTGATACGAAGGTACAATGTGCCAACTTATTATGCCCGACATATTTATACCGAGAACACACACACACGTACTCAACGTGAATGAATGTATTTGACTTGACCATTTCGTTCTGTCTGGTCCTGTGTGTGTGTGTGTATTTTAGTTAATTCAACAAGTTGAAATCTGTTCATGGCTTATAAGCAATGAACATAAAACCAAATTAGAAGTGAAAAGTATAAAATAAGCTCATAAAATTACACACACACACACACACACACACACACACACACACACACACACGAAACAAGCAAGGATGGCAGTGAGTGAAACTAGCAGTGTCAGTGAGATGGCAACATTTAAAGCGAATGCCATCAGTAGAAACAAAATCGCATCTCTCGACCATTTGCAGCAGGTGCACCTGAAAGATAAACTCCCAAAAAAAAGCCACCCAAAGAAAAAGCAAAAAAAAAACATGATGAAGCAAACGAAAATGCAGCTATACTATAAGAGATAGACAGACAGAAATGGGCTAAACTGAGCATTGGACTTTTGGTGGTGGGCTGTGGGCGTTGGGCGTTTTAGTTACAGCTAAATACAAACATACATACATACATAAAAGATGCAGCGCTGCATTCGCCTGGGCACCGGAAAAGTGCGGAACTTTAATTAAGTTTTGGTTCTCCCAGCTGACTGACATCTTGAATTACAAATGAAAAACTTGTGTGCAGGCTACAGTAACACTTACAACAAGAAAATACTCAACACACACACACACACATACAGTGAACTAGAATAAAATGAAAAGAGAAGAAGGCAGCATAATAACACACCGAGCTGCAAAAGGTGGGACAGCAGCAGCGGACAAGAATGCGAATAACTTGCATTTGGACAGACTAAACAGACAGACAATAGGAAAAACGAGAATCAGTGAGCTGAGCTCAAACCTAAGCAGGCCAAAAAATACATAGTAGCACATAGAATGGCAACGGCTAGTTAGCTAGCTACAAAAGCAGGTCAGCAGGAGTAGTAGGAGCAGTTGGTGTCCGAGGTGGTAGCAAGGGAAGACTCGGAAGGACTCGTGGCTGTCGCTCCGACTGTTCACTGTGACAAAATTACAGGAAGAATAGTTAAAGAAAAAAAACCGTGAATTGAACAAACGGACAACAGCAGCAGCAGTCGCGTTTGGCAGCCAACTAAATAGAAAAATTTCATATCCATTCCGTAAGAAAATGGCAAATGTCACAAAGTTAAGATTCGAGTAGTCGCCCCCAAAAGTACCCTACAATTTATGAGAATCAAAGGAGCTCATCAGTGGTAATAAGTTAAGACCTAACTGCTAAGAATCAATACAAATAAATGCGTCAAGTTTAATAGCTCGTATTAAAAATATACATCAATTTCTGTTTTATAGTAGATAAGCAAAATGTAAACTTTTGAAAATTTAATATTTTTGTCTGACACATCCCCTTTCTATAGGGTAAGGACAGCTAGGTAAACTGCCAAAATGAATGACTGCGGATAGTTTGTCAAGAAAAACCTTTAGAGACCGCATCGGAACTTCATCATCAACGATTGTCGTTGCAGCTGGCGCTGCGTTTGGCTCACGTTCCTCAAACTGCGACTTGATTTTTAACACAGCTAGCAAAACTGGTGGGACAAGAGACGGTGGGGGCAGGTGGGTGTACAGGTAACCGGGAAACAGATGTTTGCAAATATCTTGAGAAAACTTTTGGTTGAGGTATTTAAATAAAGGTGCGCTCGAACAACTTTTTCGTCAGCCGCAGAATTAACAAAAAAAAAAAAAAAAGAAAGCAAAAACGTGAATAAGTCGCAAAAGAAAGTAAAAAAATACGAAATAATGCATTGAAGGAAGGAATCATAGAGAATGTTAGCCCAAAAAAAAGGAAACCGAAACCAAAGCTATTCAATTGCATTGCATCATTGAATTGGCAGATTATGCCAAGCACAAAAAAAAAAAAACAAGAAAAAAATAAAAGAAATGGCTGCTTGTCTGTAAAGGAAATTCAAAGGAAAAGCCATGGCTTTTCCTGTGTGCAGTTAGAGAAAGAAATTGTGGCACTGTGGCAGTTAATAACTTTGATTTTAATGGCTGCAATGCCCAACTTAAATCACAATGTTTGATGTAATTGGTAGGATATTGCTTTGTGCTTACTTATATGACAAATGATTTTCTTATGGATGCAAATATTTATTGAAATTACAACTCAGCTTAGTTTTTCTAAAATTTATTACTTTTATTATCAAATACATATAACATTCAATCCACAAAACAATTGGCTCATTTTAAGCTCACTTTATAAATCATTTATTGATTATGAACTCCAGCATTCGAAAACAATTGTCACGCAAGATTTGATTAACGTTTCGCAATATAATAAAATATGTTAAATATCATAAATAACATATGTGTGTGTGTTTGTGTTTATGACTGAAGACTTGAAGTTCATGTGTGACAGATACAATTCGTCGCTGGGCAAACAAAAATTGGCATTTTATGTCAATATATCATTCAAGTGCCGCGCACATATGCATATAAACATTTTACTAAGTCATAAAAATCGTACGCATTTAATTCAACAATTGTCGACAGAGTGAGGAAAGAGAGGGAGGAAGACAAGATGTATGGGGTTCGTATGAAAAAATCACATTAAATCACGGGGCGTCACAAAAGTCGCTTCACACGAAATTAAAGGTAAATAAAATGTTTATGAGTGGAACAAAATCGTTCATATGGTTTCACGTTTGATTGAATAACATTTACACACGCAATCGTAGCCTTCAAATTCCTATAGCGAGTCCTGCCGCTACACACACACACATATGTATATATGCGTATGATTATGTGTATGTGTTTATAAATATGTGTGTGCCCCTATCCAGACTCCTTTGCTCTCTCTGCGCCAAAGATGGGCAATAAATTCAAACATGTGCACATAAATTTTTATTTCGATTTGCTGAGCCGCACCACTCCGACTCCGACTGCGACTGCGACTCCACCGCCCTTCATTCCATTGGTTGGTTCAATATTCTGAACTGTGAATATGGACGTAACGGCCCGGTTCTTTGCTCGGCGCTTTCTATGGCAGCCAGGATGCGGTTGCTGTCAGTTTGTGTGCGTGTGTTTGTGTGTGTGTGTGTGGGTGGCGTAAAGGATGCTGCATGCTTGTATGCTTAAGGCACTGCATGTGTGGCAGTGGAGAGAGATGGGGCTTGGGTGTCCCAACGACATTCGGCATCACAAATTATTGCATCCAGTCGTTTGCATCGCCTCGAGCGCATTCTTAACAGCATCAAATTGTTGCTGTCTGTCAATTGACTTGTCGTGTCCTACCGAAGCCATCCTTTCTGTTTTATTTTTTTTTTATTTTGCTATCCCTGATTTGTTTTTTGTTCCATTTAAAATCCACTTAAAGTCAAATATCGGATGGTTTATTGCGACTTTTTTGTGCTTTTAATATATCAACTGCTGTGCTGTGAAAATGTCAATTATCACAGTTTCTTGTGAACACAAAGTTTGGTTTTTCTAATAATAAACTACTCCCGGAGAGAATGACATAAAACAAAAAACATTGGGTTTTGTTGTCTTCTTTTACTTTAACATAAATTACATTTTTATTGGTAGATTGAATTGCACTAATTGCTTTTTCTTTATCAACGACTCGTTCAACTCATTTAAAATTCAACAAAAACTCATCACAATTATTATTTTGTGAGACTTGAGCTAACGGTTCTTGGTTTTTTAAGAACCAACATTTATAAAATATAATTGAAAATCATTACTTGAATAACATTTCTTAGTTAAAAGCTCTTAGATAGCTTTGCTTATCGATAACTATCTAAAGGTAAATCAAATATCAGCAGCAAGTAGAGAGATGTTTGGTAAACCATTTAAGATTCCTTTCGAATGTGTTATGTACGATCTTGTTTAGTATTTTAAGTACTATGATCTATCCGATTTTAAAGTTCGGCTAACTATAATGTTTTTGCAATATCCAATGCAGCAAAAGCTTTGCTTCATTATAGGTATTCGAAAACTAAACTCTTTTCTATAATTACTTGTTATTAGGTTATTGATTTCTTTGCTACATTAGCTATAATATCTGTCTTTTTGTCTGTGTGTCCGTCCATACAGGACTCAATCAATGGCATTCCTACTACCTGCAACATGTACTCCTATTGTATTGTCCGACTCAATCGATGTGTAATTGTATGAATCAGTGAACCGAATCGGTATCTGTGTGTTGGTGCGTGTGTGTTTCCGTTTGTTTGGTAAATTGGCAAATCAATTGCCTGCAGGAGAAAACGAGTATCTATCAAGCTAATGTTCGCAACACGACACACACACACACACGCACACCTTTTGGAGTGATAACCAATGCCACATTTTGGCATATCAATTTCGCCTGTTGCATGTGAGTGATGTGAAAGCAAAAAGCAAAAAGACCAACAGGCTGTGTCTCCAACACGGCCGCTAAGATTTTACGTAGAATACGTAACATTTCAAATTTATCAAACAAAATAGAAGTAATGACAAAATAATGAAATTAAATTAAGTAAAATATATTTTTAAATGTATGCTCCAAACCATATCAATGAAGGTTGAAGATTGAATGTAGTTTCCATAAGTTCCTAGAAGGGTTTGTTTTCTCTCCTGATAAATTTCATACGAATATTAATAATATAAATGTATTTTCTAATCACACTTATTTATATTTACTTTCAAAATATTTTGTTAAATATAGGCGCTTTTAAGGAGGCATTTTATTATATTTTCATTCTATTTAGTATATTGGTAGCGACTTTTTTGCACTGGTTTATTTTTCGTGAATATACACACACACACTCATTTTGCCTCCCGAATCAAATACATACATAAATAGTTAAAAACAGCCATAAACCAACAACAACACGTGCTGGATTGTCGTGGCTGAGACCCAAAAAATGCACAAATTAAAAATACCCCTTGTACAAATATTTAATAATCGTCAATAAAAAAAATCAAATATATAATTTAATATATAGATAATATATTTTAATTACTTACAAAAAACGTCGATATAAGTGCTAGTTTATTAAATTATCTACAACGTGTTTAATTGATTCTGAACGCCTTACCTTATTGCCAAAATATGAACAAACATATTACACAGACATAATATTGAAGTAATCACGTTTTGCTATTTAATTGCACAAAGTTCATATTGAGTTTATACAACCCTTCTAAGTTGGTTTGCATTAATTAGTATAAGTCAAATGTTGAGACGACATGAGAAATGAAACGCGGTTGCTTCTTTTTCGAACACACACAAGCTTTTACCGTTGTTTGTTGCGGCTGCACTATGGGGCGCTTTGCAAAAAAAAACTGTCATATATTTATTTTTACATGTCCCAAAACTAACTTCTTGTTTATGCAAATCTCTAGTAAAAATTATATAGTTGGCCGATATCCATGAATTTTTAAAAAAATTTTAGTATTATATAAACATGCTTGACTCCCAGATTTCGACCTGATATTTTGAAAACAAAGGGCGGCAACAAGCCAATTTTATTAAAATGATTTTCCTTTGGTTCTTACAAACCTAACGCAAAAAACCAAATCAAAATATCTTGCGTGGTTTGCAAGTCATTAATTAATGCCAGTTTTTGGTAAAATGCCCACAGTGCGTTGGCACGCCGCTTGCTTCGAAACACCACTGAGCGCAACGGCAACTGAAACAACACTATATGCACAGTCTATCCGCTATAGCTATCACTATCGCGCCCGCTCTTACTTATTGCTAATACATGAGCACATAAAACACGCATATGAAAATTGCCGAAAAATGTATTGCGCTTAAAATTTCATTTACTTATGGATTCAAAAACTTTATATGTAGCAGTATTATACTTTATATACTGTTCGAAAGCTAACAAATTCAGTTAACTCCTATATAAATGAGATTCCATTTGGGAATGTTTAAAGTATAAAAAAATCGAAATGAACGCGGCGAAAGTGGTCGCAAAAATTTTTACTTCGCATTGCACCCCTAACCTGCCGAATAACGTATTCTACGTTAAAAGGGGACTGAGTGTACGTTCAAATTGACAAATAAATGCAGTATAAATGACTTTCCCTAGCGTTTCCTATGCTTCTGCTTCTCTGGGAAAGTAATTCAATTAATGAACTGAATTCGAACGATAATGGTGAATAGTACATCTGCGCTGTCAGCGAACCGAAATGCATACCAAAGCACCTTTTAAGCACCTGACAAGCTGACATTTAGATCATGTTGTTGCAATCGTTTTGCTAGACGTTGACAGTGAAAAGCTCTCTAAGTCATTTAGTTTGGAGAACTAGTGTGCAGTCAACGGTAAAATCATTTACTTCATTAAGCAAATAAATGCAGTTTATTTGTGGAAGCAATGGGATTTTAATGTATTTATTGAGTACACTTTATGAATTATACTTGGGAAAATGTCAAGCAAAATGTTGAAGATGCTGCAAATTGTGAAATTCATGTTATGATTGCATACCTGACTGTAAAGGTTTGCTTTCATACCAATGGCATTATATAAATAAATAAATCCAAAAGCTCTCATATTACATTTTACTCTATTAAATTTCTTATACTCCTGTTTCAAGTACCTTAAATTAAGTACATATTTATTTTTATTTTTTTCTACCATTGACAAGTCTCGATTGAACTATTTACGAGTTCACGATAAGCTATGACTATGACAAGCACTTAAAACGTTCAAAAAATGTGTGTTCAACTTGAGCAACTATTTAAAAGAAGCTAACAAAATGCAAAAACACTTTGAACACCTTCGCTTACTTACCTCGGCAATGTCGCTAGGTATATAATCAGCAACAGAACCTAAAGTAACAGCAAGCAGCAAGCAGCTTTGCCTGTAGAGCGACTTAACAAGTATTTATCGAGTTTTTCAATATTTTTAATGTCAGTTTAAATACTTGATGCGATTATTTTTCCAGCGATTTTGCTTTGCATACACACACCCCTCAGACACAAAACCAAATGCTCGCAGGCTCGCTCCGGAAACTTTTCAAGTGCCAAACACACGCAAACTTTTTCCCCGAACATGCGAACGAGAGACATAAAACTTTTGTGCAAGTTATTAAAACTGCAATGTTCGCTGGTTACAACGGAGAAGGTGCCGCAAAAGAGGTGTTATGACGGAGGGGTTTCAACGCCAAAGAGTTGCACTAAGCGTTAATCGAACACGAGTCAGAGTTGTAAATGTACCCTATAATTGTTATTAACCAAATTGTATAATTTGTTATTCATTATCTATAAATCGAGCAGTTTAAATAAACATTTCAAGCCTCGTAGTCCTTAACGTTTCCTTTCCTACACTTTCATGTTTTTCATTCCACCAATTTAGAACGATCAATAATATTTATGTTAGTTTGTGTACTTTGTGGTTCGCCGGCTTCTTACATAAATTGCGCACCTATTACCCCATTTTATTGGCTAAAGGGTATAAGTAATGCACAGCAAAAAAAAAAAAAGAAAAGAGAAACGAAAAATCATGATTCATCTGGCATTCAATAAATCTTAATGCTTTTTGCTGCCAGATGGCCGCCAGTTGCAAGTCTTTCTTCGAGTTCTGTTCCGGACGGCCCCTAAATAATGACCGCGCGACGGCGCCAGTTTGTACATTGTTATCTGCGCTGCTGAAGGCGGGAAGGCCACTTTAATAATATAATAGCGAGGTTGCCCCAAAACAAGCAAGGTAAACTCTCAGCCGACTAAAAGTAATCGCTAGCTCGAGCCCAACATTCATTATTCAAACGCATTAACTGAAGCCGGAGCTGAAGTTGTCCGGCGATTGCGAGTGCACGACAATCTTATGATATCCTTGACTTGGCATAACTTCTTCGCCAAGTCAGGCGTCCGTTTGCCTCTGGCGTCTTTGCTGCTGCACTTGCAACACACACACGCACACTTACACAAAGTGGTGGCAAAGTTTCCATGCTGCATTTGAACAATAACAGAGCCAAGTATTTAAATGCAAATTAGCCCCAAATGATGCAATCATAATGCGAATCTACTTACTCCAAGCACTTGGTACCAAATACCCCCACAACCTTTTCGACTCCGAAATTACTTTCAATTCGCTTCTTGTGCCACTCTGTTTCTGTCCATTTGAGTTTTTTAATTTGCAACTGGCGCTCATTTAGAACAATTTGGCAGGTTTTCCCTTGCCAGCCCCCAGGGCCGAAATTAATTTCCACCTTTTTTTGTGCAGTTTTTAAGCGAAGTTTTAGCGTCCGGTTGGCGCAAGGAGTTTTTGGCATGGGCACAGCAAATAGAAAAGAGGGTGGGGGGGGTTTGTTGGTTACAGTCGTTATGAGTCCGGAAGATAAATGCATTTTAACACATGTTGTTGAAAGTTAATTTTCCCAAAAACGCAGCTCATTTCTGCTAAATGGGCATTTGGTTTTTTCTTTTTAATGCATCACTTCTTCCTGCTTGCTGTCGCCACCATTTCTATTTTGTTTCTCATCTTGTACAATTTACGTAATGCGCGCAAATGTGCTTTTGATACTTATGACTGAAGCTGAGAGCTGGGCAAACAGTAAACAGGCACTTGAATCTTGATGGAGTTTAAATGGTCTGCCATTTGTTTAGGAATTGTTTCCTGTCAAATTACTTCTGCCTGAGGATTAATCTTTTAGCTGTTTTGTACGAATGTTACATTTAAAGTAGGAAAACTACAAAAAAAAAAAAACAAACATAAGTTAACTAATTAGTTTTATGTGCAAAGACGAAGCTCAGTTGTAACAATTTATAGAATTTTAACTTCTTAAGAATTTGTTAAATCAGTCAAGAGCTCTAACAAACATATCTTAACTGTTGAGACACATTAAATAGAATATAATTCCATATGAAACTTAAGCAACTGGCCAAACAAGCAAGCAACTTAAGCTTTAAGCCGAAAAGCCAAAAAACAAATGCTCAACGAATGTCTTGAGAGTTGAAGAGAAGGCAACTAATAGTAAGAGAACAAGCGTGTGAGGGGGAGCTGACCTCAAGCCTCAGACACCGAAACTTTGGTCTTTTAATCGTCATCAAATGTAAGTGCTGTTGATATTCCTAATTAACACATGCACACACATATACACACACACACATATACATAGAGTTAAGTTTAGGCCACTTGGGCTCTTGCAAGCAACAATGAAAGCAATTTGCAAAATTGGATAAAGCACAACAACAATACATATGACAAGATAACTAGAAAACTGAGCTGGAGTGTTTGTGTTGGCTTTTCGAATTTGGGCAAGTTTATTATTTGCACAACAAATTATTTAGTAGAGACATTCATTTGGATGCGTTTTTATTATGCCTATCAGGGGAGTATGCTGCAGCATTGGGGCGTATGCGTAATATGTGACAACAATGCGTTGAGCACTTTAAACTTAGAAACAAACTGTCAATCTTAAGAGAGAAAGTCGAGAAATCTGGCACTGTACGCTTGAGAACACACTTTAAAGTCCATTAGCGTCGAGTGGCTCAACAATGGCGGCAGCAAGGAGCAAAAGACCAAAAAGCAAGCAAATCTTGTGAGTGAAACACGAGGCGTATGCGCAATCTGCAATATGTAACACTAGAATCCGTGTCCATTTCGCTGCAGTTGCCAGCTTAGTCAGTCAATGTCTCTATCTATCCATATCGTTGTTGTATATATATATTTATCACATTTACATTTTTATTTATTTGGGTTTTTTATTTATTTTTATTATTTCTATTGTTATTGGAGTCAGTGAAGCGTTTTTATATTTATTCGAAACCCAAGCAAAATGGATTTTAGTTTGTATTTTATGCTTTGTGTCAATCGCCTGACACAGAATTTTCATTCTGTCTTGACAGCGAAATATAAACAAAATGGAGTTTGCAAAAACTTGTCAAAAATCGTTGCAACCATCCCACTTTCCGCATAGTAGCGTTACAATTTCTTTGCTACTTCGCTTTTTCTTGCTGCAAGTTTATGTTCTTTTTATTATTCGTGTCGACGTCATGAAAAAGTAGAAAACGTGAAAGATAAGAAACTGACGAAAAATATATATCTATAAAATATAATATCGTTGCAAATTATCGCACTGCATTGCTTATGGATAACTTTTCTTTTACTCTCATGAAACAAAATTCTCTGTCTTTCTAAGTGCTGCCCGTAAGTAAATAATTCGTTGTTGAAGAAACAATTTTAAAACAAAATATGCAAGAACTCCATTTTTGTTTTATGTCATTCAAGATTATTATGAAAGAGATATTGTTTGTTGTCAAAGAAAGCAATGTAATTCATTTTATCAATTATTTAAATCCAACTATGATTAGAATCTTTGAATCTACTAAGCAAATTCAGAGACTTTTAATCAATTTGAAATTAGAATTAATTTCCAAATAAATTTAATTAAATTTGTGTTTGTCACTTAAGCAATCAAGTTGAAGTGCTTAAACATTAACGCCCGTATCATATTTCGAGCATGCCAATCGAATCAAGTTAATCCAATTTAATAGCGTCTGCTGACGGCAACAACAAGTCAGTGAGCTCATGTGGCAAACACTTTTGAATGTCGAGACATTTAAGGGTGCTTACTATCTATATTTTCAATCCTTGGGTGTCATCAGTGCCGAGACACTAACAAATTTCCAGCAATGAAAAAACAATGGAAACACGATTTGCCATTATGCCGGAAATCTCCGATAATTTCACATACGCGCAGAGCTGAAGCCCGAAATGGCAGTGCTGATTCAATGTTAGACACAAACCAGCCCCGCCAATGTCTCCAACAATCAGCACTTCAGACACAGGCAAAAACAACAACAAGCGGCAGCCAAGGACAAAAACGCGTCTGCGGTATTGCTGGCAGAGCTGGGCAGAATCTGCTCTGCGGATTCGACTGAATGAACAGCGTCGGGCACGCTGGCTGCTTGCATTGGGTTAATGGCAGGGTGAGACTTAATGCAGGGTGAGAGATTGGGGACGCGCTGCTCACAAAGTAAGTAGAAAACTTTTGCCATTTCTTACAAAAACACTAACTTACATTCACATAGAGAACTTTAAACATTGTCTATAGCAATTGCTGCTGTTGGTTTTGTTGTTAGTTTTGTTATTACAAACCTACAAGCAGCATTTGAAACTTGTCGACGTCATCATCGTCAAAGTCTGCCTGATCGCTTGCCGTTGCGTATGAGTAATTTTTATTAGACGACCACAACCCCCATTGGAACTGTCTGTCTGTGTTGACTGTTTAGCTGTTTGTTGTTTGTCTGTTGGTCCTGTTACTTCGCTTTTACTTTTGGTCTCGTATTCAGCTTATGTTAGATACGTTTTAACAATTTAGACCATGTTGTTGTTGTTTTCCACATTTGCCCTTGACATTGATTTAATCTTGTATGTAAGTACTGTTCAAAGGATTTAATACAGTTGCATGTGGGCCATGCGTTTGCTGAGCCTTTGTTATGTTAACATTTCGCTATTTTTATACTCGACACCAAATGTAAAGAGTATATTAGGTTCGTACAATATTCTTCATGGTGTCTGTCCGTCTGTATGAACACACCCTTCAAGCTAGAGACTTGAAACTTTGCAAATATCTTTATCTATGGCTGGGACAGAAAATGTATCAAGATTTGATCTTCATTCTTGATACTAAACGCTAATATATAAAAAAAACACACATTAATTTGATATCTTTTTAATAACAACGTTTTATAATCAAATCTATACATTTAAATCTACGCATCCGTTGTTGAAATTCTAGCTTCTTTATCAGGCAATCGGAAGTCAGCAGCAGGTGGTTCTGTTAAATTAGAAAAACCAAACAATTTTTTTTACTAAGCCTTGAAAATTTAAATGAATAAAGGTGAAAACGGAAAAAATATTGTTACGAATAATACATTTAAATTTATTAAAAAAAGACTTAGAAGCTGGTTAAACGGCTACTGTCTGAACATAAAACATTATAGATGTGAAAGTATGCCATAAAGCAGCTTTGTCTTTCACAAATCTACAGAGCACATAACTCAAAGCCAACTTGTTGGATTTTAGCCGGAATATAAGCTAGAAGATGTGCATATGACAAATCTGAAAAGTTTTGCAGCCTAAACTAAAGTTTTATTTAAATTTGTTTGCCACAAGAAAACTTTTCCAGTGTAAGTGTGTATGTGTGTGTGTGTGTCCAAAATAACTTAAAAAGTACGCACAAATTTGTTAGGGAATTTGGAGGAGATGATGCAAAACATGAACTTGTGACTTGACGCTGCATTGTTTGATTGGGGCTTAGGCATATCTTTAGTGCCGCTGCTCATGTTCCTGGCTAATTGTGTGCGCAGGCCAAAGTCGAAAGATGCAGCAAACTATGCAGCAAGAAATCCCTAAGCCATTCAGCACACACACACAAAGCAACAGAAAAGCAGAAAAGAGCGCATCCAGCATTAAATCACAATGGATATATGCATAAATTATAGCTTGAGCTGCTGGCAAGAAATCAAAGTGGTGGGGAAAGAAGTGGAAGAGAATGAAAGAAACTGGTAGGATGTATAAACAGGCTGGTGGCTGTTGAAAAACAAAGCGCACGTTTAACGAAGCGACATTTAAGGATTTAACGAGGAAAAATCGCTGTCACACCAACGCTGGACGCATCGTTTTTAATCAGTGGGCTACAGTCAACCCACCTATCCAACCACTCACTGACCACCACCCATAGACACACACACACACACACACACAGACACTCGCACACAAGAAGAAGGCGCGTGCTCATCGTCAGCTAGTAGAGCTTCAAGTACAGCTACGGCTTTAGCTGTGCAATTCATAATATTTCGTCCAGGCCAAAGTCAACAGCCTGCTCTTGCGATGCGTGGCAGCAAGAAGACAAAGCACGACAAGCGATGCAAAATGTAAAAAAAGGGGTAAAGTAAGCAGTGCGGTAAATGGAGATGGTGAAAATTTACATTGGCGCTGCAAAGTATGCAACGCATATTTATATTTCACTTTTGTTTGCTTCTCTCGACTCAGAGGACGAAGCATGTGCCACTTGCCACCCAACGCCCACACCTCCAACAATGTATCAACGTTCAGTTTTTATTTGTGTCCAACCACAGTCATTCATACATGCACGCTTGTATATTCTTGCCATGCCAAAAGGCTGACGGCAATTTGTGTGGCCGAAAGTTTTCACGAAATCAAAGCATGATTATAGCGATTAAAAATGAATTGTTGCATTTAAGTTATTTTTGTTTGTAAAATACCATCAATCGAAATTAATAAAGATTAATTTTCATAAAATGGCAATGCAATCAAATTAAAGCCAAACACAAACATTAAGACAATTGAATGATTTGTAGCTCTCAGTTTAAAATATTTAAAACACAGACGGATGAAATTAATTGCTTTTCTTAAATTAATTATTGATTTTGATTTAATCTATGATGTTATAAATAATAGGTACAATGCTACAAAAATCACAATATCACTTGACTTTTTTCTCAAAAAAAATAAATTAAATCCACTTCCCTCAATATAACAACATTCAAAAACTGTACCAAGCATTTTCCTTCAATGTAGCTCAACCAGTCTGTTTTGTAAAAATCAAAATTTTCTTTTTTTTTTTTTTTGATAATTATGTGTTTTTATAGAGTAGTAATCCAACAATGGTAATGGTAAGGAAGAAGTTATGCACAAAAGCTTCATTGCAGCAAAAAAATATTTCGCTTGCTGTATTTTTAGGTTTTCGAAAGCAAATAACTTTATAAATCGAAAATATTGCAATTATCCGCGCCACAAAAATAAAAAGATGGATTTACCCGAAGGCATTCTAGTTGGTTTTGGTAATCCGCTTTTGGATATAACAATTTTCCCCGAAGACAGCATGTTGCTGGAAAAGTACGAATTGCAGTCTAATGGAGCTGTCATAGCGACGGAGAAGCATACGCCGCTCTTCGAAGAGCTAGCCACCCAAGAGAATGTGCAATTCTCTGCTGGCGGAGCCTGCCAGAATTCCTTGCGCATCTTTCAGTGGATTGTGGGCGAACCCAAACGGGCAGTTTTCTTTGGTGCTGTAGGCAAGGATAAATTTGGCGATACAATAGCAAAGCGTGCGCGTTGCGATGGACTTGAGACTAACTATCAGATCAAGGAAGACACACCAACAGGCACCTGTGCTGTTATCATTTCGGGACAAGAACGCTCCTTAGTGGCTAACTTGGGTGCTGCCGCTCTCTTTTCCGATCAATGGCTGGACAACGAGGAGAATGTGTGCATGCTGGATCGCGCTGAGTATTTCTACGCAACCGGTTTCTTTATGGCTGTCTCACCCGAATCTGTTCTACGCGTTGCAAAGCTTTCCTGTGAAACGAATCGCTATTTTGTGCTCAATTTCAGTGCCGTGTTCGTGCTGCAAACGCACAAGAAGCAGGTGGATGAGGTTTTACCCTATACCGACCTGATCATCGGTAACAAACAGGAGGCTCTAGCCTTTTCCGACACCCACAATTGGCGTACCACAGATATTTTTGAAATTGGCCGTCGGCTCCAAGGGTTGCCCAAGCATACTCTGCGGCCACGCATTGTCATGCTTACGGATCACGTCTGTCCCGTTCTTTGCTTCATGGAGAATGACAAGGTGCTCGAGTGTCCTGTGCCCAAGCTCGAACAAAGCCTAATTGTGGACACTAATGGCTGTGGCGATGCCTTTGTCGGTGGCTTTCTCTCCCAAATGGTACAGCATATGCCACTTGATTACTGCATTCGCACCGGCATCTTTGCCGCCCAACAAGTCCTGCGCATTGTTGGTGTTCGAATCCAAGCTCTACCGCAGTTTCGCGAGAATTGCATTTGACAAGCACATCTTTATTATCTAAATTCAAAGCTTATAAAATTTATTTTTTGCATAAACCAAAAGTATCAAATGTATCTAAACAAAAGTTGATTTTAATAAATTAACAAAATCGATGGGGCCAATAAGAAACCACGTTATTCTCTGTATATGAAGTCAACTTTGTTAATTGCCAAGGGTATAAGTCATATTTATTAATTCGTTATAAATATTTGTGCAATGCAACTGCATTTACCTGCACTTAAATCTGAAAGCTGACAAACCGTTTCATGCAAAAATGTACAAAGCCGAATTATAGCCAGAAAAGCATCTCTCATTTTAGCATTAAATCTATAATGAATTGTTATTTAACTTTAATTTTATATAATTTTTTATGTTATATATCTTTATTGTGAACCGATATTAATGGGTGTTTTTAAGTCGTGCAGCTGATCGTACTTGCAATTTTAATTACCCGCATAAATCAATCATGATATTTTAATGTTTGGTCCATTTAATATGCTATTAATTACATTTGCATCTTGTCGTACGTTTTTACGTATACGCAATATTTAATTGAAGGGCCATTACGACAGTCAAGTAACAGTTGGTCGGCTAAGTACATGGGAAAACGAAGGCAGAGCACTTTTTTTTCACCTTCTTTGAGCGGTTTGAGATGCTGGCAGGGAATTAAACGTTATGTGCATACCATAATAAAAAATGTACGTCTTGTCCGCCTAAGATGCGTTGCGTTGCGCTTGACGAGCTGAGGATGCTGTTGCAGCCACCCGGAACAACCTTGCAAACGAGTAGAGCAGTCTGCTGCAACGAGTAAGAAGCTAGGTGGCATGTTGTAGCAGGCGCTGGTGGTTGTTGCATGGCGGATGAAAACAATGGCATTTGCAGTGCTTTGCACAAGTTGCCTTGCATAAATATTAATTTATATGCAACAAAAGCGGCAGCAGCGGCTGCAACCGAATGGACCGGCAGCAACAACAAGCACGAACAACAAAAATAGCTGTAGCTGAAGCAGTAGCACCAAAAATAACAATAGCAACAAGCGTCGCTTATCGCCTGCTAGCGCCGCAAAGTATGCAAGCGGTTTTTCACTTTGCTGCTGCTGTTTCTGTATTGTATATGTACCCTGTAACTAAGCAATATTATGGGGTATGTCGGAACGGTTAATAACAAAACTGCGCAAATATAAGATAAGATTTTATGAGTTTCATTAATAAATTATTGTTTTGGAATCGATTTAATATCTTCTTTGACAATGATCAATAACTAACACAGCTATCGACCAGATTTTCCAGGATATATCAAAAAGATGCGAATATTATTTTTCTTAAATTCTTGAGCTAGGGATAAGTACTTGCTTATGTGTGAACATTATTCTTCGTTGTGTCCCTTTAGTAAGCCACAGAAGCAGCATCTCAACCACCACCATCAACACCACGACCACGACCAACACTAGCGACAAGCAACACAACAGTTTTTCTCGAAAGTGAGGAAGCTCTCACTAATGTTAGACTGTAGTAGGATCTGTAGCTGCAGCTCGACCGCAGCGGCAATGTAGCTGCATAATGTGGCATGTGGTTAGCATTAAAAATGATATGCAACATGAGTGGCAGCTGTGTGCGTGCGAGTGCGGATAGTGGTGGGAAAAGAGGTGCAGGCAGTCACTGACAGCCGCTTGGCAATTATAATCCACACGAACAGAAGCGCATGCCGACCCACTCGCACCCACCCATCCATCCGGATATTAAAACCGCACACCCACCGAAATACTTGCACGCACCGCTTACCGAGCGTATGTGGCTTAAGTGTGTTAACTGTAGCTCAGGGTTACGACTCAGAGGGGGGGGCTTTGGTTGCTGCAAGCAGCAGCTGCCACTGACACACAATGAACACATCAACATGACACTGTCGGCCTGACAAAAAGCTTAGCAGCCGAATGAGTGGCACTCACTGTACTCATGACCAACCTCAATTCACACCCTCCCTTGAACAACAAAATAAAAAAAAAAAACCCAAGTCCAATTCACACATGAGCCTCCTTGTCCCTTAGCCATGTCCATTCCCCTGAGAGACATTCACACGCTCGACGCGTTTTTTGATATCCTATCCGCTTCCGCATTCGTTGGCACTTGGATTGTTATGTAACAAGCTTTTGTAGTGGCCGAACTTAAACATAAAGAACAGAAGTTAGAAACTTCACGAGCCACCCACGCAATCACTGTTGCGGCGAAGATGCGCTGTCTTAATCTAATTGGTCAACATAATCGTATGATTTAGTCCGAAAAAAATGCATGTGACGATAGGAGTACCGATCACCAGCATATGCAGGTACAGGCATATTCGGCCGGCTGCTTAGTAGTTATTTGAGAACATTTATTCAAGAGCGACGGTTGTGTATATCAATTCAAGAAAAGTTCACACGTGATCCAAAAGCTAAATTTTTTATTGAGATTCCGATTTACTTTACAACATAAATAATTGATAATTACAATTATAAGATCAGTGCCAGTGCAGGTAAACCTGAAGTGCGAATTACTGTGTTCAGTTTTTTTTTGATAATTACTTTAGCAGGTGAAGTTAGTAAATCGAAATTACACTTCCCTTGGCCCTGGCAATTGTGTGGACAAGAATAGAAGACATCTGCATCAGGAACAACGTGGGTTAAATTCGACAAACAATTACAGCGAAGCAGCATAAGCATATATACATATGTATATATGTGCATATATATATGCAGGCGCATACCTTGTGTTAGACAGCGCTGACACACGCGGGTGCTGAGCTTCGCGGCGATCAGACCTAACCTCGGCGGTGCATCATTTACTTCGTACACATGGCTGGTCGCTCATAAATATGAATAGGACTAATTTTGTTAAATTATAAATATAAAAAAAAAGGGGAAGACACCAGTAAATCAACAGCAACAATTAAAACGAAATACGAGATTGTAGTTAACGATCGTATGACTCTGGTGCTACTATAAACCGTCAGTGCAAGTTATAGTTTTTTTGTGAATGATATTTTGAGAGAGGTTACCCGTACGTTAGAGCTTCTCTTGTTTCTATGATTCGCTTCCACCGTTATTAAATTTCAAGTTCAAGACCAAGTCTGAGCACCTTGATATGAACATATGTTAGTTAAATTGCCGCTACAGTAACGTCAAACAATAAATGGTATAGTATTAAGTCAAATTCTGATTGAGATTGCAAACACTTTGTTAAGTTAAGTAACTATGATTTTTATGAGTGATGGTGGCCGATGGTAATGTAATTAGTATTCATGTACATATATAGATATGCATTATTCTTATAATTATTTTATTTGTAAAACAGAATTAACATGAGCAACAACAACAACATCATCAACATCTTTGGGCCCAACGATACAGTGATGCTACACAAGTAAAGTAAAGCGTACAAATAATTGGAATTTGTGAGTAAATCTGATCTTATTGAATACTGCTATCTATACATGGAGTTGTACGTACACATAAACAGCTATTACATTTTTTTTTGTTATCTTATTTAAAAAATATCACGGCTAACCACTTCCTATCCAAGTTATGCTTATAACTCAATTTCTTCTTTTTATGGATAAGTGTAACGACATATATTTAAAAATAGTTTAATAGATATTTTTAGTCATGTAAATAAGTATTGTTAGAATAATAGGAATGAATCTATAGTGGAAACACCAGTCCCTAGAATGACTTACAAATTTTTGATAATGGAATACCTAGTAATTAAGTTGAATTTGAAGAAATGAATACATGCAAGAAGAAAATGAAGACCGCTTAATCTTTTAATATATTTCCGCTAAGTAATCATGCCGAAACTTCAAAGGATGCCATAAAGGACTAAAAGCCTTTAATATAGGGACAACGCACGTAACCTAGCAGTTGTCATGGTCGGGTGGGTACAGACAGAGAGCAACTGACACCTCTAGCTTCTCTTAAAGACCATTAGCAGCATAAACATATTCTCGATTTGATTGCGTCGGTATCTGATTTCCTTTTATTTCTCATTATGAATAAACATGCTAATATTTGGGGTGTTTATACATAATCCTTTAGTATTCTGTCGCGCATTATTATTTTTATTGTGGTAGTGTAACTGTGTAGTTGGGTGAGGAAGAATTCCGACCGATCCGACGAGCTAGTACCGAGCATAGCAAGAATGCGCAACCCCAAGTCCGGCTACACCACGGGAATTGTACTGGGAACACTACATAATAATAATTGGCGCCCAAAACGTGGGGCAATAAATAAATATACATATTGCACCCAACCGGTGAAGCCCGATTCCTGATTTCATGCAATCATCATATTAATTTGATGATTCTTAGAAGTCGAACAACTGTTACCAGAACACCTAAGCAGTTTGGGACATCACTTAAGCTTAAACAAACCATCCATTCAATTTTACAAATTTTGCATTCAAGTTATTGCAAGTTTCCTAAACCTGTCGTATAGTATTCAGAAACTGTTATTGGACTTCGATAGCAATCCCAATTGAGGATTGATCGACCTTAATAGATCAGGGATACCCATGCGATAGATAATTTAGATAAGCTTTCAGTAGTATCACTTTGGGGGAATCGTTTTTTGAAGAGTGTGGATTTCCAATAATCTGGAACAATTCAGTTATTGTCCTATTATTCAATAAATCTCAAACCCAAATCAGCAATAGTTCTTTTTTTTATACAATAGTAAGAGCATATGTCTAATGTTATTTTGGTCAAATTAATAAATATCTTAGGGAGTAATTTGGCATGATGAAAAGCGGAATATAATTATATTTTAAATTTGATTTAACTTTTGTTTTGAGATTAGTTTAACTTGAAGTAGTTAAATATATAAAGATATAATTCTGTTTGTTAAGTAATTTTGAGTAGAAGCAAGCAGGATGGCAGTACAGCGCAGTACCGAAAATCTAGCTTCCGCTCTACAAGAAGAGTCGCCAGTTTGTGGCGAATGTAATGAAACTATTTTGGGGGTAGGAGTTATAGCCAACACCCCATGTAAACATAGATTTCACAAAAACTGTATTCTTGAGGCGTTTAAAGTCAGAAACGCTTGTCCAGTTTGTACCACTGAGTGCACAGCAATGATGCTAACATACTCGTGCAATAACTTGGCAGCTGAGCTAACTGAAGCAGGATCAGCACCAGCAAACTTAGTTCAACCGCAAGAGCCAATTGAAAGACCACAGGTTTCTAGAGGTGCAATTAATAAGAGAGGGAGAAATGTTCACGGTAGAGGAATGTCCACAAGAAAAACTAATAGGGGAAATTATAGTGACTATATGTCACAAGAATCTTTAAATCGTGACGACACGTCTCTAAATGTTGATTTGACAAACTATATACAGTCTACTGTGTCGGTGCAGCAAGCACAGATGCTTGAAGTTTTGACAGCAAGCCTGCGGACAAGTATTGAAGCGTGTATTCAGAAGCAACTGACAGCGCTTCATATAGGTTTACCAGCACCAGAAGTTAATAATAGTGTAACTAGAAGAGAATCACCGTCTCATACAGGAACTGAATTTAATCGTTCCAGAGTCAGTAATAATCAAAGTGGAGGGAGTTCAAATGTACCTCCAGAAAAGGTGCCAGCAATTATACAAAATTGGCGTATAAAATTCGACGGTACGAAACAATGCATGCGAGTCGACGAATTTATATATCGCTTACGGGCGTTGACCGATCAAAATCTGAATCAAGATTATAAACTTTTATGCGATCATATATACCTTTTATTTTCCGGTAAAGCTAGCGATTGGTTTTGGAAGTTTCATCGTAACTTCTCAGACTTTACTTGGGAAGACTTTTGCAAAGAGTTTCGTGAACGTTTCGACGAAGGTGAAACCGATTTAGATATTTGGGAAAAGATCAGGAAGAGACGTCAAGGTGAAAACGAGCCATTTGACGACTACCAGTATGTTATCGAAGACTTGGCAGATAGGCTTCATAGAAGCATACCGGAAGAACAACTCGTAGATATTCTGATCAGAAATTCTAAACACAGTCTACATCATGAGTTGCTGCATTTAAAAATTACCAAGCGGTCGAAGTTGCGAGAGGAAGTGCGAAAGCATGAGCAGTTCTACAATGAAATTAAAACGTTCAAGCCACGAACACTGCGTTCTTATGTATCTGAGATTAATGATGAACTTGGAAAAGATTGGCGAACAGAGGATGTAGAACCATCTGTAGAAGTTTGCGCAATACAAAGGAAAACGGTAGCTCCAATTTGTTGGAATTGTGACAAAGTAGGCCACAGATTCGATGTCTGTTTAGAGCAGCGTAAAATCTTTTGCTACGGATGCGGCGAGAAAGACACTTTTAAGCCACGGTGCGTTAAATGCAATCAGACGGGAAACCGACCGGCGGATGTGCCAAAATAGATCCTTTGGGCACATCCGGTCAAAGTACGGAGGAATTGAAACAGGCAACTTTAGTTTTAGAAAGAGGAAAAATGGGTGATTCGGAAGTACAAACGGAATCCGAAATCATTCAGTGGTCAACTACACTTCCACTACATATAAGGTTAGAAAATTACAATAAGGTACGAGATAGAATTTTTGCTAATTTAGAAAGTATTACCGTTAAGCCAAAACGATCTACATTACGGCTTAGAAAATTTTGGAGATGCGTTCGAGCGGATCGTAAGAAAATAGTTTCATCAGTTTTTCTGGATTCCGACGATCGACTTTATACAGATATAAAAATCGGAAACAAAGAGTTTATGGCTCTGTTAGATTCAGGAGCAAGCATTAGTTGCATTGGGGGGGCAGCTGCAGTAGAATTTATGTCACATAATAATACGAAAAAGTGTGGAGGCACTATTCGTACTGCTAATGGCACATCCAGCAAGGTTGTGGGGAAAATAAATACAGATGTTGCGTATCGAGGTAAAAAGGGCAATTTGGAATTATTTATTATCCCCGGACTTAAACAAGATATTTACCTAGGGATAGATTTCTGGCGTAAATTCGGTTTGTTAGATTCAATTATATTACCCAGCGAAATAACCGAGCTTGAAATAGCTACTCCCAACCCTGCCGAAGAACAGCCGAAATTCCATATCTTATCTGAAGACCAGCGCATTCGACTTAAAAAAGTCATAGATGTTTTTCCATCGTTCGCTAAGGAAGGCCTCGGTCAAACTAGTTTGATCAATCACTCAATTGACGTAGGAACGGCGATACCAATCAAGCAACGTCATTGGCCAATTTCGCCAGCAGTAGAAAAACAAATGTTTGCTGAAGTCGACAATATGTTAGCCTTAGGTGTTATCGAGGAATCTCATAGCCCTTGGAGTAGTAATTGTGTGCTCGTGAAGAAAGGAGACAAATATCGGTTATGCCTTGACTCACGCGAAGTTAATAAAGTAACGCGACGAGATGCATATCCTTTACCGCATATAGACGGAATTATTAGTAGATTGCCACCGGCCAAATTTATAACCGGCCTCGACATGAAACATGCGTTCTGGCAAATCCCGCTAGACAAAGATTCACGTCAATATACGGCTTTTACTATACCAAATCGTCCGCTCTATCAATATACAATGATGCCATTTGGATTATGCAATGCAGCACAAACGCTCTGTCGTTTAATGGACCAAGTTATTCCAGCCCATTTGCGTACACGAGTTTTTGTATATTTAGACGATTTGTTAGTTTTATCAGATGATTTAGAATCACATCTAATTTTGTTGCAGGAAATAGCATTGTGTTTGCGTAAAGCGAATCTTACTATCAATATTGCAAAATCGAAGTTTTGTATGCGAGAGATTAAATATCTCGGCTTTATTATTGGAAACGGACAGTTAAAAACAGATCCCGATAAAATTAGAGCAATTAAACAGTTCCCTGTTCCGACAACAGTAAAACAATTGCGTCGTTTCTTAGGATTAGCAGGATGGTACAGACGATTCGTGGAAAATTATGCCACGGTTAGTTTTTCATTAACGGAACTGTTGAAATGTAGAAAGACTCTCTCTTGGAACAAGGACGCTACACTAGCTTTCGAGTCTTTAAAAAAATGTTTAACCACAGCCCCAATATTGATAACGCCAGATTTTAGCAAACCATTTATTTTGTTATGCGATGCTAGCACTTTTGGTATCGGTTGCGTGTTAGCACAAGAGCGAAACGGGGATGAGTTACCCATAGCATATATGTCCGAGAAACTGTCAAAAGCCCAGCGTAATTATTCAGTTACTGAGTTGGAATGCTTAGCCGTTTTAAAAGGAGTTAAGAAGTTTCGTCCATACATAGAAGCGCAGGATTTTGTTGTAATTACCGACCATGCTTCGCTGCAATGGTTGATGCGACAAAAAGACCTATCTGGCAGGCTAGCTAGATGGTCAATGAAATTACAGGCGTTCAAATTCACGATAACGCACAGACGAGGTTCAGAAAACATAGTTGCAGATGCTCTATCGCGGCGAAATGAATTTGAATTAAATGCACTGCATTTACCTTGCCCTATAGTTGATTTACAATCTACGCACTTTAAGTGTGCCGAATATTTAAGTTTGAAAGAACGTATAAAATCAAATCAAGCAAACCTACCTGACTTAAAAATTGTTGATGAATACGTTTATAAAAGAACAGTACTCAACAACAATGACAGTTCAAGTGATAACATCGCTTGGAAGTTATGGATTCCGACCGCATTGGTTCCACAAGTACTGGAGTCGGCACATGACGCGCCCAACTCAGCACATTGTGGCATGGCGAAAACTGTAGAAAAATTGAAAAGATATTTGTTCTGGCCACGTATGGTGAGCGAAATACGAACTTATATTTCTAATTGTGCTGTTTGTCGAGTTACTAAGAGTCCAAATATAGTTTTGCGACCACCAATGGGAAAGCCGATAACGTCGGACAGACCGTTCCAGAAATTGTACATAGATTTGCTGGGTCCATACCCGAGAACAAAAAGCGGTAACATTGGATTGTTAATTGTGGTTGACCACAATACTAAATTTCACTTTCTGTGTCCGCTCAAGAAATTTACAGCCCCTAAAATCTGTAACTATCTTGAAGACCACGTATTTTATACATTTGGTGTTCCAGAAGTTATATTATCAGACAATGGTTCCCAATTTAAGTCAAGCGCATTTGAGTCATTCTTAACTCGGTTCGGTGTCACTCACAGGTGTACGGCCATACATTCACCGCAAGCAAATGCAAGCGAGCGATTGAATCGGTCTGTATTAGCCGCAATTCGTGCATATATTGGCCAAGATCACACGAATTGGGATGTCAACCTCAGTGCTATAAGCGGCGCTTTGAGAGCTACCTTACATAGAAGTACTGGATATTCACCCTATTTTTTGGCTTTTGGGCAAAATATGGTGTTGAACGGGAAGGATTTCGAATTGCTGCGTAATCTTGAACTCCTTAATGACGACGTAAATTTAAATCGTTCGGACGCCTTACAAATTGTCAGGCAGGCTGCAAAACTAAACATCAACAAAGTACACGAGTCTAATGCAAAAAGGTATAATCTCCGAAGTAGAAACGTACAATTTTATATTGGGGACGAAGTGTTTGCTCGAAACTTTGCGCAGAGTAACGCTAGCAAGAAATTCAGTTCTAAGTTAGCACCAGTGTTCATACAAGCGAAGGTTCTAAAGAAACGAAGTCCATATTACTATGAATTAGAAGATCTTACAGGGAAAAAGATTGGAGTTTATCACATAAAAGATATGCAAGCAAAAAAACAAAAAGGGATAAGGTTCAGCCTTTTTCAGATAACGGCCCTGCGAGCAGGTCTAGGACTTTATCTGTGTTGTAGTGGCCGAACTTAAACATAAAGAACAGAAGTTAGAAACTTCACGAGCCACCCACGCAATCACTGTTGCGGCGAAGATGCGCTGTCTTAATCTAATTGGTCAACATAATCGTATGATTTAGTCCGAAAAAAATGCATGTGACGATAGGAGTACCGATCACCAGCATATGCAGGTACAGGCATATTCGGCCGGCTGCTTAGTAGTTATTTGAGAACATTTATTCAAGAGCGACGGTTGTGTATATCAATTCAAGAAAAGTTCACACGTGATCCAAAAGCTAAATTTTTTATTGAGATTCCGATTTACTTTACAACATAAATAATTGATAATTACAATTATAAGATCAGTGCCAGTGCAGGTAAACCTGAAGTGCGAATTACTGTGTTCAGTTTTTTTTTGATAATTACTTTAGCAGGTGAAGTTAGTAAATCGAAATTACACTTCCCTTGGCCCTGGCAATTGTGTGGACAAGAATAGAAGACATCTGCATCAGGAACAACGTGGGTTAAATTCGACAAACAATTACAGCGAAGCAGCATAAGCATATATACATATGTATATATGTGCATATATATATGCAGGCGCATACCTTGTGTTAGACAGCGCTGACACACGCGGGTGCTGAGCTTCGCGGCGATCAGACCTAACCTCGGCGGTGCATCATTTACTTCGTACACATGGCTGGTCGCTCATAAATATGAATAGGACTAATTTTGTTAAATTATAAATATAAAAAAAAAGGGGAAGACACCAGTAAATCAACAGCAACAATTAAAACGAAATACGAGATTGTAGTTAACGATCGTATGACTCTGGTGCTACTATAAACCGTCAGTGCAAGTTATAGTTTTTTTGTGAATGATATTTTGAGAGAGGTTACCCGTACGTTAGAGCTTCTCTTGTTTCTATGATTCGCTTCCACCGTTATTAAATTTCAAGTTCAAGACCAAGTCTGAGCACCTTGATATGAACATATGTTAGTTAAATTGCCGCTACAGTAACGTCAAACAATAAATGGTATAGTATTAAGTCAAATTCTGATTGAGATTGCAAACACTTTGTTAAGTTAAGTAACTATGATTTTTATGAGTGATGGTGGCCGATGGTAATGTAATTAGTATTCATGTACATATATAGATATGCATTATTCTTATAATTATTTTATTTGTAAAACAGAATTAACATGAGCAACAACAACAACATCATCAACATCTTTGGGCCCAACGATACAGTGATGCTACACAAGTAAAGTAAAGCGTACAAATAATTGGAATTTGTGAGTAAATCTGATCTTATTGAATACTGCTATCTATACATGGAGTTGTACGTACACATAAACAGCTATTACATTTTTTTTTGTTATCTTATTTAAAAAATATCACGGCTAACCACTTCCTATCCAAGTTATGCTTATAACTCAATTTCTTCTTTTTATGGATAAGTGTAACGACATATATTTAAAAATAGTTTAATAGATATTTTTAGTCATGTAAATAAGTATTGTTAGAATAATAGGAATGAATCTATAGTGGAAACACCAGTCCCTAGAATGACTTACAAATTTTTGATAATGGAATACCTAGTAATTAAGTTGAATTTGAAGAAATGAATACATGCAAGAAGAAAATGAAGACCGCTTAATCTTTTAATATATTTCCGCTAAGTAATCATGCCGAAACTTCAAAGGATGCCATAAAGGACTAAAAGCCTTTAATATAGGGACAACGCACGTAACCTAGCAGTTGTCATGGTCGGGTGGGTACAGACAGAGAGCAACTGACACCTCTAGCTTCTCTTAAAGACCATTAGCAGCATAAACATATTCTCGATTTGATTGCGTCGGTATCTGATTTCCTTTTATTTCTCATTATGAATAAACATGCTAATATTTGGGGTGTTTATACATAATCCTTTAGTATTCTGTCGCGCATTATTATTTTTATTGTGGTAGTGTAACTGTGTAGTTGGGTGAGGAAGAATTCCGACCGATCCGACGAGCTAGTACCGAGCATAGCAAGAATGCGCAACCCCAAGTCCGGCTACACCACGGGAATTGTACTGGGAACACTACACTTTTTATGGGATTACCTTTACCTTCTGTTAGTTTTACTATAATTTGGCTTTTATTTTTAACGATATTGTTGCCAGATTTTTCTCCAACAAAGGAGCCAGCTTCTACAACATTCTATGAAACTGAAACGTGCCGCATTCAAGCATAAAATGCAGGATGCTTCTATGATGCTCCTGCCCCCAGCCTCACAATCATATGGGTACTTGTATGAGTACTTGAATGCGCTTGAATACGAGTAGCCGCCACTCTATTGTGCTGCATTTTCAGTTGCTCATATCGTCATATCAAACGGGAAACAGTGCGACTCTTGGGAAAACTTTAAAATGATGTTTAAATCTCAGATTTTCTGAAGCTTTTACGTTCATTTGCATGAGCTAGAGATAGCTGGTATTGGACTTAAAATATCTGCATCAGCAATATGGATGCCACGCCCACAATTTATCCATCCATTGCAAACAATCTATGTATTTGCTAATGCTGGTATGTACCGACTGCTACGTTATCACTTGTTTTTTGCTGTTAATTTTTTTAATTATTTATATTTAACTGTATTTCATTCCATTTAAATTAATAATTTTTTGAATCCATTAATTATAACTCCGTGATAGATATAGCTGTTGTTTGGTGTCATCTAAAGAAAAACCGTTTATTTTATTTGAAAGATGGGCTGAAAATTGCTTAGTACTTTTCTTACCGATAACGGATTCAACTGGCATAACACATAATAACTATTACAATGCGCAGGATGATAAAAATTGTAGATAAAACAAGAACGATCGTATTTATACACCAGCGATATATAGTTAATTTCTTAACTTTCATTTTAGTTAAGATTCTGTTGATTTCGACATAAAAAGTATTACTTCTGACAAATTTCTAAAACTAAAATGCTACTAAGATATATGTTCTGTTATGGTATAATACATATTTAATTTGGGAAATGAGGTATGCAAGTATACTGTTACCAACCACCAATGTTGTTCTTAAAAAGGTCGGATGGTTTCAGGCCTAAGCCAAGATTGCTCAAAAATATCGATATTGATTATAATAAAATCATGAATTTGGAAATCTTTTAACGTGTGTAGTA
>JAWNNU010001153.1:0-40243 GCA_035044585.1 Scaptomyza polygonia
TATTTTAAGCTATATATATATATGAAGTGATTACATTTTCTATTAAAAAAGTGAGACCAAAAACATGGAAAATTTTGTTTCATTTTAAAGACTTTAAATTGCTCTAGCAATCTCAATAATCAATCAATTAATCTGAGTTTCTCGAATTTAAGTTGAGATGAGGTAAACAAACATTCCCACATTCAAATTTCTAATAATTTTGCCAAATATATAACTTTTTAAGGCAAAAAATCAGTGCAAAAATCACATCTATTAAAAAAATGAGACCAAAAACATGCAAAATTTTGTTTCATTTTGAAGATTTTAAATTGCTCTAGCAATCTCAATAATCAATCAATTAATCTGAGTTTTTCGAATTTAAGTTGAGATGAGGTAAACAAACATTCCCACATTCAAATTTCTAATAATTTTGCCAAATATATAACTTTTTAAGGCAAAAAATCAATGCAAAAATCACAATTGCAATTTTCAATTGCACATTGCTCAAAAATTCCGCCAGAGAATCGATTAAAACTTGTTTTAATACAAAGTAGACTTGATTTTCTTTCGTTTGATATACATGCGGTCATGACTGATAGCTTCTAAATGTGGAAATTTCATTAAGATATTCGGGCATAATTAAATTTTTATACATAAATTCTTCCGTGCCAGGGGTGAACAAGCTCAGCTTAAGCGTCAGCCCCAAACAATTATAACACAATAAAATATGTTTACCCCAATTCTGAAATTTGCGTGCAAGTTTTCCAAATCATGTTTTATTGTTTGTGTTGCACATTTAATTATGCTTTTGCACCAAAACAATAAATATGCCCGTGCAAAAATATCATATAAACTATCGTGAGTTAAACTATCGATAATTCGTCTTTACGGTGGCAGCCCTGATTTTCGCATCTTGTGAACAGTTACTGTTAATTAAGTTAATTTAATTTAATTTAAATGAATATTGAACAACGCCGCCTGTACAAAGAAACGTAGCTTCGATGCGTAACAGAGTGAATATTTTTTCTGCTTTGATGAAATATTCTCACTTCACTGCACTAATAGACAAGAATTTCACAGTTGACACCGAGGTGGACATGCTCATCGTAGGTGATTTTAATTTAGAAATGACAAATGATTGTTCATTTGCAGAATTTATGGATGAAAAATTCAAATTAACGTATATTAAAAATGCAGCAACCACCTTAGCTCTAACCAATATAGATTTAGTATTTGCTAGAAATTTAAGTGTATCATTAATGAATTACATATCATACTTTTCCTTTCACAAACCTGTCATATCAAAAGTCACATTTCAAACATAAAACAAAAATACAATTTTAGATTTAATTATGCACAAATTTTGATGTAATAAATTATGTAAATATATATTTCTATTTCAAGTCAATGTTTTTTAAATTTATATCAGAGATGCTAACCAGTATTGCAGTAAAAAGGAAAAAATTAGCCAAATGACAACAAACACAATTAAAAATAAAATAAAACATCTATGTGGTTGTTGTTATTAGGCTACCGCTTCATAATTTTTGTTGCACAAGGACAGACGTATTCTACGGCTAACCTATGCGCCCGTGTGATCTGACACAGGCTGTCAATTTTCTTCTTCTTCGAATGGTTTAATTTATTTTCATAATTTATTTCATTTATTTCATCAACTTTTTCATTTTTGGGTGTTTAAATCGCACGTTTGCATAACTAATCAATCGATTTGTCTCTAATGACAGATATTCTTGGATATTCATGAGATTAAGCTGATCCAAAGAATTGACTACAGTTCCTAAGCCTTCAGGAATAATTGTGTCATCATCCATTGATCGAAAATCACCATTGCCAATTTTGAGCACAGTGTTTGCAAATTCTTGCTCTGATGAGTCTCTTCTAACATGTACCCTCATATATTTCTTTAGAGAAATCATTATTACATGTTAACATATACTTGACGATTTAATGCAGGCATGGATATCGTCAGCTCGTGTTCCTCTTAATCTCACTGGTAGAGTTTGACGAACATCTGCCAACAGGACTGTAATTTTTCCCATGAGTAATTCGTTTTCTCTGATGTCTTTAGGTGTTCTATTTAATGCTTCAAAACTACTTTTATAAGCACAGTGGCTGTGCTTTCGTCCCAGACAAATATCTTACATTCTTTCAATACTTTCGCCATGTTAGTTTGATTCGAAATATTACAAAAAGGTGTTTCAGTTTGATTTATATTCAAGGGCAACTTGATTGTAGAGTGTGATGACGACCCCTAATCAAATTCATAGAAACTTTGGATGCCACGCCCATCCATACTGCCCTAGCCACACCCCAACGCTTCGCTAAAAACGGTAATGCGTGTATCTTCCATAGTGTTTGAGCTAGAGTCACCAAATTTGGTAGGCAGATAAATGTTAACGACCCCCAAAGAACTGCATCAAAGTGGTGCCAAGATTGGCGTTGAAGAAACCCACACATTTTAGATGCCGTCACCTTCCCATACCGCCTCCATCCCTCCTTCCCACATATTTTACTAGCTTTGAGCTAGAGTTACCTTATAGATTTTGCACGCTCTTATAGCTATAACTACCAAAGACTGCATCAAAAATTTTAGAGCCCCGCCCACCCATTCCACCCCAGCTCCACCGCGGTTTAAAAACGGATATGCCTATATCTTCCACAGCTTTTGAGCTAGAGCCACCAAATTTGGTGCCAAGATTGGTGATGAAGAAACCCCAAAAATTGGGATACCGCCTTCCACCCACACCGCCCCCAGCCCACCTTTCCACATATTTTACTTACTTTGAGCTTGAGTCTCCAAACTTGGTAGGAGGATAGCAATTGACATGATACACAGACCTGCAGCAAAATTTGGATGCCACGTCCCCAATACCTCTCCAGCCCATCTTCCACCACTTTTTTACAAACTTTGAGCTAGAGTCACCAAATTTGGTAAGAAAATAGCAGTTGACGACCCACAGAGGTCTGCAGATAAATTTGGATGCCACGCCCCCCATTACCAAATTCAGCCCCCCTTCTCCCACCTATTACAAACTTTGAGCTAGAGTCCCCAAATTTCGTATGAAAATAACAATTGACATCCCACAAAGATCTGAATAAATAGTTTGGATGCCTCGCCCCCATACCGCCCACAGCCAGGAGCTTTACTTTTAAAAAACTTTGAGCTACAGTCACCAAATTTGGAAGGAGGGTAGCTTTTTGGCATCCCATCTGCATCAGACAATATTTAAGGCAGCGTACACCCTTGCCGTATCCGCACCTAATAGCAATCAGGTCTCTTTTATCTGTTTATTACTGGTATCGAGAATACCGCAGTAGGTTGCGTCCGACTGAAACGCTTATACTTGTCTTTTTTCTTTTAATTTTATTAGTTTTGACTTAGCAACAACAATTTCGGCATTTAAGGTTTATTATTCTTGCATATTACAAATCTGATAACTAGTATTTGAGGTTTTGATGCATGACTACCCGGGTTCAACACAGCGTAAGAGTTTTATGAAAATGTTTATTTTAACTTTGTTTTACGTTTTTATTCTTAATTTGATTTTTATTTTTATTTGTTTTGACGTTGCAAGAACAATTTCGGCGATTAAGGTTTATTATTCTTGCATATTAAAAATCTGATAACTAATATTTGAGGTTTTGATGAATGACTACCCGGGTTCAACACCGCTTCAGAATTTTATGAATATGTTTATTTTAACTTTGTTTTACTTTTTTATTCTTAATTTGATTTTTTATTTTACTTGTTTTGACGTAGCAACAACAATTTCGGCATTTAAAGTTTGTTAGGGCTGGTTTCTCAATGTCCGGTTAGCGTAACTATCCCAAGTTTAGTCAAAATTGAGTTTCTCAATGTTCGTTTAGGGCTTAGCGAGCGATAAACTTAGCTGATGCCTGAGTGCCGGCTAACATTTATGCTTCGTTAAAGGGCCGATATAAATATCGCTTAAGCCTGACACCTGACTCAAGCCGACACTTGCATTGTATTTATTTGATTATTGTCCAAAATATTTCGATTTGACTCCACAAGAACATCAACTGCATGCTCGTTAGCAACCGAAACGTAATTTATACAATTGGCAATAAGTTTGCATTATCATTCGTATATACTCGATACCGAAGTTAAAGAGTATATTGGGTTTGTGCAATGTCCGTCATGGTGTCTGTCCGTCTGTATGAACGCAACTTTTTTCCACACCCTTCAAGCTAGAGACTTGAAACTTTGCAAATCTTTTTATCTGTAGCATAGTAAATGAAAGTGTTAAAATTAGACTTCTACGATAACTAGGGGGCTGGCAAATCGATAAACTCGAAAACGCAAAATCGATAGATCGAGCTATTTCGCAAGCGCTTACAGCTAGAACTACCAAATTAAGGGAGAAAATAGCTACTAAGAACCCTCAAATAACTGCTTCAAAAATTTTGGAGCCACGCCTACCCATTCTGTCCCCAGCCTCCCCGCAGTTTAACACTAAAAATGCCCATATCTTCTGCAGTTTTTGAGCTAGACCTACCACATTTAGTGCCCTTATAGGTGAATGCATAAAAACTTTGGATGCCACGCCAATCCATACTGCCGAAGCTGCCCCAAACCACCCCAATGCTTCACTAAAAACGGGAATGCGTGTATTTTCGAAAGTGTTAAAGCTAGGGTCACCAAATTTAGTTACCAAATTAAGCTGTTAACGATCTTCAAAAAACTGCATCAAAGTTTTGGAGCCACGCCTATATTTTCAACAGCTTTGGAGCTAGAGCCTCCAAATGTGGTGCCAAGCTTGGTGATGAAGAAACCCTAAAAATTTGGATGGCGCCCCCCACCCATACCGACCCCAACCACTCTTCCGAAAATTCTACTAACTTTAAGCTAGAGTCACCAAATTCGGTATGAGGATAGCTATTGACATGATACGTAGATCTTTGGCATAAAAGTTGAAGCCACCCCTAATACTGCCCCCAGCTCCCCTTCCCCACTTTTAACAAACTTTGAGCTAGAGTCACCAAATTAAGAAGGAATCTAGCTTTTTGGCCTCCCCATCTCCATCAGACAATCAGGCAGCGTACCTTATCCGCTTCCTATAGTAATCAGTTCTCTTTTTATTTGTTTACTTACTGGTATCGAGTATACTGCAGTCGGTTGCGTTCGACTGCAACGTTTCTAATTGTTTTTTGGTTGCTTATAGCTATTTTCTTACCTAGTTTGGTATATCTAGCTGTAAGAGCATGCAAAATAGGTGTATTTATCTATTTTAAGCTATCGATTTATCGATCCAAATTGGTAGACATACGAGCAGATACAGTGAAAAATTGCTAAGACACCGCAGCATACTCGCAAGACGACTACTTCTTGCCCGCCCTCTAAAGCGACGTAAACGGCTTGGCTTTGCCAAGATTAGAGGACGTCCATGAGACTTCAATACCCAATAATCCTCATGCTGCATAATGGGGTATTGTAATATTTTTCATTTTCTTCTATGTGTTGTTAAGGTACTTTAATGTTTGTACAGGTCCTACACTTAATAAAGCATTTTTTAAAAAAATTTTAGGATTGTAACAACAAGCTTAACTCTCAGATTTGGGCCTGATATGTTGAAAACAAGGGGCGGTAACAAGCCAATTTTATAAAAATGATTTTCCTTTGGTTCTTACAAATCTAACGCAAAAAGCCAAATCAAAATATCTTGCGTGGTTCCCGAGCTATTTATTAATGCCAGTTTTTTGGCAAAATGCCCATAGTGCGTTGGCTCGCCGCTTGCCTTGAAACACCACTGAGCGCAGGGGCCAGGTTCAACAAGAGACACAGCCAATTTCACTGAAAAAGCCTAGAAAAATGTTCGAAATGGGTTCCTGTTTGCTGCGTTCTCCTCAACTTTCTACTAGATGAGAGAGACATATTAATCGCTGCTCCTGAAAACAACGGTGGTGAACCAGACGCAACCCTTGTAGCTCTGAGAAGCTCAACACCTGAGCAGAAGCGACAAGCAATAAATAACTTAATGCTGGATTTATAAATGTTCACAAATAAATTTTATCAAAACTATCTTAAAGATTCTTAACTTATATACTTAAGCTCTTATTCCATTTTTCTTTTTAAAAAGAAATCAGTTTGAGCCGATCTGCCTCCAGTTCTTGTAGCTTCTCAACCGACGTCAGCGTCCTTGCTGTTCTGATGCGCTGCCTTGGTCGCACGGTGCTGTCATTTGCTGCAGTGTCGCTCTTATCGTACGCATTTTCGTAACCACTGGAAGAAGGCAATGAATCATATTCCATGGTGTCGAACACAACCACTTCAACTTCTTTGGAACTGCTGAAAATGTCTGTGAGTTGTTCGTACCAAGGGCACATTTTGTTCAACTTTTCTAAATTTTGAAAATTTTGCTATTAATTTTGACAAGTTCAAGCCTGTTACCATCAAACTTACCCTGCACAGTCTGCACGCCATTTCTATCGTCAACTTCAGCGCCGATCGACCTAAGACATTGATTGGCTTTACAAAGCTGCACCTTGAAATATCGCATTTTGCCCATCACAAAGAGCTGATGGTTTCTGCAAATACATTTGTGTTTTATTAGAATTTTTTATGAGAGGCAGTCAAACAGCTTACTTACTTCAAAGTTTTGGTGCGTCTGAATGTACGACAACATCGTTGATATCTCGCCTTCGGACCATCGCTTAGTATCACCTTCTCTTTTCCTTTTTAACGTTTGATGCTCCATAACTTAAAAATAGTTGATTAAAATACTTAAATTGGTTTTAATTAGCGATTTACTTACTCGTTTCACTAGTTTTTCTGTTTAAGGTGACCACAGTTTTTTTTGACAAAAATATCGAAATATGCTCGATACCAAGTATTTTTACTCGATTATTTTTTTTTGCAATTCACGACAGTTTTTTTTATACCCTGAACCCATAAAATGGGTAAATCAGGGTATAATGTTTTTGTGCAAAAGTATGTAACAGGCAGAAGGAAGCATCTCCGACCCCATAAAGTATATATATTCTTGATCAGTATGAATAGCCGAGTCGATATGGCCATGTCCGTCTGTCCGTCCGTCTGTCCGTCTGTATGAACGCGTATATCTCAGAGACTACAAGAGCTAGAGACTTCAGATTTTGAATATAAGTTCTCCTATACCATAAGCAGAACAAGTTTGGTTCAAATTATCGATAACTACTCTGGTTTTCGATATACACATGGAATCGATAACAAAAAACTTTCGAATTTGGAAAATGTAAAAATAGGGGTTGGTGTAATGGGTAACGATAGACCTTTTCTTACAATTTCGTCCAACTCGGCTAAGAAACACCAGAGATATCGTAAAGTTTAGTCAGTTATGAGTTTTGTTTAAAGTGATAATTATTTGAAGCATACTTTTAGGATGCAAGGACTGCAACTGGGTTCAGGGTATCTTCTGGTCGGGCTATCCCGACTAGAGCCTTCTTACTTGTTTAATACTGCTAAATAAAAATCGAAATGGTTTGCTCGAAAATTATAAGCACAGGGAGTTAACTTTGGAACAAGGTAAAACGCCTCATCTATTAAGGGACCTGTTTACAACAATGCTTATCATATGCCACATTTAAAATTAACAAGAGCCTATCTGAAGATATTATATATCAAACAGAAAAACAAATTCAAGCAAAAATCACACAAAAAATTGATAAGATAGTCAATAAATGTTTGGTGCGTATTGAAGACCAAGTTTTTACGCTAGGTGGTCCATCTTTAAATAGTTATGATCTACCACAACCCAAAAGAGACCAATCTCTCAACATTAATCGAGAATTGCTCCGAGAAACAAGCAATGATATCATTAACTTAGCGCAAGAAGTGGCGAACTTCGTATCAATGTTGACGCCTGAGCAGTTAAATTTTCATGATAAAATTATAAAAAGCGTCAATATTTATGAAAGCACTATCTGTCTATGTTATTGAATGGTGGTAAAACGGCACACTCTACATTCAAGTTGCCCTTGAATATAAATCAAACTGAAATAATTCGAAACAAACTAATATGGCGAAAGTATTGAAAGAATGTAAGATAATTGTCTGGACCGAAAGCACAATAGCTTATAAAAGTAGTTTTAAGCGTTAAATAGAACACCTAAAGACATTAGAGAAAACGAATTACTCATGGGATAAATTACAGTCCTGTTGCCATTAGACTTTCGTCAAACACTACCAGTAATACCAAGAGGAACACGAGCTGACGATATCCATGCCTGGGGAGCAAAAGTGAGTACATAGTTGCATATTTCACATTTTGGAGCGAATGATGAAGAAAACATCAAGGCAATTGGTAAAAATGTTTATACATTTTATTCCACATGTCGAAGAAGAAAACAAAACATTTTCCGACTAATTATCTGAGGTGCCCGCAGTATCGCGTTTAGCGCAACGTTTTCTGAACCGAACTTTGTGTGAGCGTCTCATGACTACTTTGTTTGACGATCGGTTTTTAAGTGCCCAAACCAACGCGTGCCTTACGCATGATATAGAGACTCTAGAACTCTCTATACAGTACTCGTCTAGACATACACCAATACCAACAACACACAATGTGCATTCCTTAGTCTGACTCTCCATACAGACAGGCGTCTCCGTGACGCTCACACTCGCGATCAGACTAAGTTCGACAGAAACCCTAACGGGACTCTGCCACGCTCGAATGAACAGGGAAGGCACCAGCAGAAAATATAGAACGAATATAAGTACACAGGCAGAAGTAATAGAAAAAGTTCGTTGTATTTGAATTATTAAAACACTCTCCGACACGGCCTTCCTGACCAATCACACGTCCTCGTGTGTTTACAATCTATAGTACATTTTCCATTCTGATCAATTCCAAACAAAAATTATTTCAAAGTCTATAGCACATTGTTTTCCTTAAAGCAAAATAATACAGATTTTCTTGAGACTTAATTTCTTAGTTTATCATTAATTTAAGCCATGAGATCGGGATTACCACCAGCTTTCATTTGATCAATTAAAATCATTAGCTTTTTCATAAACCGTTCACGTTTTTATTTCAATATGACAATTTCTTAAACTAGCTCACGGTTTAACTTTCGTTCAAACCGACCAAACAATGTTCTTTCGTTAGCGCACAGTTTTACTCTCATTCAAACTGGCCAACTAATTTGTACCACCGTTAGCGCACAGTTTTACTCTCATTTAAACTGGCCAACTAATTTGTACCACCGTTAGCGCATAGTTTTACTCTCATTCAAACTGGCCAACTAATTTTTACCACCGTTAGCGCACAGTTTTACTCTCATTCAAACTGGCCAACTAATTTTTACCACCGTTAGCGCACAGTTTTACTCTCATTCAAACTGGCCAACCAATTTGTACCACCGTTCCTTACCAAAGTTCCAACCTGACTGTAGCAATTGGCGAACCACATAACTTGGGCACCCATATGTACAGAAATCATTGTTTGGCAATTTCTGGAGGTTTACATGGTTTTAATCAATCTGAAGATCACTGGCCTGATCCATGGCATCTTCCTCTGAGCCTTCACCGTCAAATTCTGTGGTAACCCCTTTCTCAGGCATTCATCGCAAAAATTCGTGCGAACACTTATAAGTTCTGTTATTATTTAATGCCTTGAGCTTATATCGATCTTCTGGCAACACTTCGGCAACTAAAAATGGACCTTTAAACTTTGGATCTAATTTGGTCTGGTGACGCTCTTCATTTTTAAGTAAAACATGGTCACCAACCTTGTGTCGCACAACAGCAGCTTTTCCTTTATCAAATCTAGCATTCTTTTCCATGTTACGTTTTGCTATTTCTCTAACTAGACCAACATCAACAGTATTTTCATTATTAACAACAGGTACAAGACCAAACGGCCTTGCTTCCTTACCAATAAGTATTTCTAATGGGCTAACTTTAGTCACTCTATTGGGCGTGCTATTAATAGCCAACTGAATTTCACACAAAGCATCCTGCCAAGATCCTTGGCCTGTTTCAACCGCAGTTAGCATGGATTTGAGAGTACTCATGACTCTTTCCACTTGCCCATTGGCACCGCTAAGCTTCCCCGTTATATCCACATGAACTGTGTGCCACGGAATGTCAATTTTAGGAATGGGATGTAACTCGGCTTGTATTTTGCCAGACGGTGGCTTTGACAACCTGCAGGTGATACAGTTGTCCACAAATTTACGAACATACTTAGACATTTTGTCGAACCAATAGAACTCAAGAGTTTTCTCCCACCCGAGATGCATAATTGACTCGTGCACGTTGTTGACAGCAGACCACCTAAACGGCCTTGGAGTTATAGGTAAACAACGAGACTTTCCGTTTCTCTGAATTTTCCTATACAATGTCCCAGACCGTAGTTCATAAGTTTTGGCCAAATCCTCAGGCAGCTCATCATTACGCAATTTAGAAACAATGGAAGAAGTTTCTTCATCCCTCTGCTGTTCAGCTAACAACCAGTTGTCAGTTATTTCCGTTAAGTTAATATGCTTCTCGGCCACACCTGACGAATTGTGTACACTTTTTATTATTGGGTTTCGAGACAAAAAATCTACGTGAGTCATACGTTCACTGGGTCTATACTGAATGTCAAAATCAAAAGATTGCATATACGACCACCATCTATGGACCCGCGGGGTTAACTCTACTTTAGTACGAGAGGCTTTAAGCGAATTGCAGTCAGTGAACATAATGAAATGACTACCATGCAAGTAATGACGAAAATATTTAATAGAGTGGTAAACGGCTAGGGTTTCTAGTTCATACGAATGGTAACGTGATTCTGCTAATGACGTCACCTTGCTAAAATATTCGATAACTCGATGCTTGCTTTCAATTCGGTGCAGTAAAATAGCTCCATAGCCAACAGCACTTGCATCAGTGTGAAGCTCAATAGAAAATTTTGGATCGAATATTGTGAGAACAGGTTCTTTAGTCAAAATACCAATGACTTCTTGCCGTATTTTCTCGAGCTCCAAATCCCATACAAATGATTTGTTCTTAGACGTTAGGGCGTAAAGGGGTTTCAGCATTTGTGAAAACTTGGGAACAAACTGACGAAAATACGAGACTTGTCCGATGAATTGTCTCAATTGGGTGATGGACTGCGGAGGCGACAAATCGATATCGAATCTTTCTTGGATTTGGTCGAATCTCACCTGCTCTAACTTCAAAGCCCAAGTATTCGACACACGATTTAAGAAAAGAGCATTTTGTAATATTAAAAGAAAATCCAGCTTCCGTAAGCGTTTGCAACACTACCCTCAACCTATCAAAGGCTTCTTCCTTTGTGCTTGCGACTATCATTACGTCATCCATGTAAACAATTGCATATGAATGGGTAAGATCACCTAAGGCACGATTAATAGCTCTTTGGAATACAGAAGGAGCGTTTTTAAGCCCAAATGGCTCTCTATAATATCCACATAGACGGTCTGTACCATTTTTCTTTCGCACAAGTAACATTGGGCTCGCAAAGGGTGAGCAACTGGGGCGTATAATGTTTGATTCTAACAGCTGTTGAATTAATTGCTGAACTCTTTCCTTTTCCTCTACACTCAACCTATACGGGCGCCTTTGAACCGTCTTATTTTGGTCAATCAACCGAATTTCTAACTGTCCCGTAGACACGCGGTTTTGTGGAATTCCATCAATGAACGAATTTGAAAACTCCTGCAATATTGACAGTAATTGGTCTCTATCCAATCCATGTAAGTCGGTGTCAATATTAGCCAAAGTGTTGTACTTGGAGACTTGAACAGGTAATACAGATTTTTCGGTAAATATAGTGAGAGCACTTGATGTAAGTGTCACGCCGATTCCCTGGCAAAAGATATCCCGACCAATTAAAGCGTCATATTTTATAAAATTGTCTAACACTACATGAAACATTATTTCGAATGCACGTTCGCATATTAGAACACTTCCTAATAGCTGCAAAATGCTACAATCAATACTACCACCAATGCCCCTTAGGACGACAGCGTTGCTTGTCCTAGTTCCAGATAGTCTCTGGGAAGCGGCCTCCTTGATGAGAGAGCACTCGGCTCCGGAATCAAAACAAAATTAGAACGACTCACCAGATTGCAAAAACTTTCCTACGGGCTCAATAACAGTACAGATGTTGATATATTTTTCAATGTTGTTTTTATTAGACGACAAACGCTCCTGACGATCAGGACACACTGTAGATACATGGCCAGCTTTTCCACAATTGTAACAGGTCACGGTAGACCGGTCTTTTCCTCCTGTGTAGCCAGAGTGTTGTTTGCCGGGTTGCTGTTGCTGAGCTACCAAGGCTTTTGAGCGACATTTCGCCTTCTTGTGGCCAGGCTTCCCGCAATTATGAAACTTGATGGGAGGCAAGAGCCTAGCTCGTTTTTCTGACGGCGCTGCTGTATTGTCGTTTGAAAGGTGGCTCGGTCTAGCGCCAAACGAGTATGCTTTTAGCTCTTGATGCAGCTCGTTCCGCGTGTTGATGTCCGTAGTGAAAACCAAACGCCGCAATCGCTTGTCAATTCCAGCTGCATGTGCCAGCGCAACGGAGACTGCGATTTGTTCTACGTTCAGCGACTTCCACCTGGCCATGAGTGAAGTGACCATTCGGCTTCCATATAGTGACAAGCACTCTCCTTCTGTAGGGCGTCTGTTCAACAGATTCATAACTGTAGCACCCAACGTCTCCGTTCCCGCAAAATATTGCAAAAACAGTTCTCTGAACTGCGTCCATGTTATGCCAGGAAAACATGACTGAGACAGCCAATGAGACGCGCTTCCTTCCATCGACTTGCTAAGGGTCATCACAAGGGCGCTGCCTTCTAGTTAGTTTTCGATGTTTTCGAAGATGTAATCTACTGTTGAACACCAGGACTGAGCGTCTGAGTTTGCCCGTTCAGGATTGAATTTTGGCAACACGACTGTAGTTGAGTCTCTCGGTGTTCTCTGTGAGTGTTGCACTTGTTTTATTAGTTCCGTAAAGTTACGATTTTGCGACTCTAATATTTTAAGCAAACAATTTTCACTATTAGTTGTAGGTGTTGGCGATCCCACTTCTGATGTCGAAGAAGAAAACAAAACATTTTCCGACTCATTTTCTGAGGTGCCCGCAGTATCGCGTTTAGCGCAACGTTTTCTGACCCGAACTTTGTGTGATCGTCTCATGACTACTTTGTTTGACGCGTGCCTTACGCATGATATAGAGGCTCACGAACTCTCTATACAGTACTCGTCTAGACATACACCAATACCAACACACAATGTGCATTCCTTAGTCTGACTCTCCATACAGACAGGCGTCTCCGTGACGCTCACACTCGCGATCAGACTAAGTTCGACAGAAACCCTAACAGGACTCTGCCACGCTCGAATGAACAGAGAAGGCACCAGCAGAGAATATAGAACGAATATAAGTACACAGGCAGAAGTAATAGAAAAAGTTCGTTATATTTGAATTATTCAGTTTCACTTTGACCTTCTTGGAGAACAGACGTATTACTTCTGCGATTACCAAGGTGCCCAAAGAGCAATAGTAAAAACCTTATCAGCTTATAAGCAAAAACAAACAAGTGCACATAACAAAATACGAAAAATACAAAAACAACAAGTACAAGCAAAAACACATCGGAGTGCAGGGCGCGAGCCCTAAAACAAAAACAATGGATAAACCGCCAGACATACACAGACTTACAACAACACCATTTCACAGCAAATATGCAAACGCAGACAACCCAAAATATATTGTGATTAATAGAAAAGACAATGAAACATTCGAAAAAGTATCCCCCTTTCTTATTAAAAAAACAATAGACTACACATGCGGAGGAGAAGTCGAATCTTGCAAAAAAACACGCGCCGGTTTCTTATTAGTTAAAACCAAAAACAACATACAAGCTGCAAAATTACTCAAACTAAAAAACATGGCACATATAGAAGTTACAGTCGCTGAACACAAATCCCTCAACCAAACCAAAGGAGTTATATACAGCAACGAACTGCGCAACATTGACCAACTAGAAACACCAGAAGAACTAAAAACACAAAACGTAATCGAAGTCCGCAAAATACTCAAAAAACAAGAACAAAACCTGGTCGAAACCGGACTCATCACAATCACTTTCGCCTCGCTCACGGTGCCGGAATCCATAAGAATAGGATACGAACGAGTAAGAGTCCGCCCCTACATCCCAATGCCGCTAAAATGTAAAAGATGCCTGCGCTTTGGCCACACAACACCGACCTGCAAAAGCCCTGAAGAAATATGCAAAACCTGCTCCGGAAAAACACACACAGAGAAAAATGAGACCTGTATCAACGAAAAAAGTTGCATAAACTGCATTAATAATCCAGAAGTGGATTACAAACACAGCCCACAAGACCGTAAATGCCCTGCATTCCTTAAACAACAGGAACTCGTGGCGATAAAAACAACAAAAAAAGTGGATCACAAAACAGCATTAACAATATACCACACGCGACACAGCCACCAACTAAGAAACAGCTATGCCAAAACCCTAGCCAGCCCGACAGCAAAACAAACCAGCAACACAGCAACATCAAATGGAGACACAAAGACATCAAACGGACCAATAACCACGCACTCTAGCACCTTAAGGCCGCCAACGAACAACAACATATCACAACAAAACCCAGCTTCCTACGACCTACCAATGGACTTACCAACTACGTCAGCCCACTCACGCGTTGCCAATACAACACAAAAATACACACCTGCCAACAGCCTACACGCTGATGACATGGATATGCATCTAGATGACCCAGCTAACACAAAAAATCTAACATGCATACAATCAAAAGACTTAAAACTACGAATTTTTTCCAAAGACAAGAACAACACCCTAGCAACCAACCTCAAGCCCACAAAACCCAACATATTAAAAACAAAAACCTCAAATAAAAATAAAAACAAAAACAACAGCGAAAGCGACAGCACTTAGCCCACAATTGACGACCTATTGGGGGCTCCCACACGCTGTAGGAACAACAACCACATAACCATTCTACCACACAACAAAAAAAAAAAAAAAAAAACCAGCCACATAAATGACAATTAAAATCGTGCAATGGAACATCAACGGATACCTTAACAACTACAGCGAACTGCAAATATTAATATCTAAACATACACCACACATTATAGCACTACAAGAGACACGTAAAATAAACACCCACCACACGCCCATCCCCACCAACTACCAACTATTAACAAAAAACACTGCCCACCCTCATGGAGGCGTAGCGTTACTAATTCACAAATCTCTGCACACACAAGATATCACCCTTAAAGACGACTTTGATGCAATCTGCGTAGAATGCACTTCCAAAAAAAAATTTTGACTGATATCGGCATACATAGCGCCAAATCAAAAATTCTCTCTAAACAACCTTCAAGCCGTCCTAGAAACATCACGCACACCAAAATTAGTCACTGGCGACTTCAACAGCTGGCACAAAAACTGGGGCTCAAATACAAACAACGCTAGAGGAAAACTTCTAGAAAAATGCATAGCCCAATCAAACTACATCCTACTAAACGACGGATCCCCAACGCACCTCAGCACCCACAACACTCTAACGAATATCGACCTAACCTTTAGCAGCCCCACACTCAAAATAGACAGCACATGGCAAACAGAAAATGACCTCTATGGCAGCGACCACTTCCCAATCTTAATATCCCTTTTCTCATCATCGACACCAAACAGACAACACATAACAACAAAACCAAAATTTATCACGGACAAAGCTAACTGGACACAATTCTCGAAACTAACAGAAAAATACTCCTCAGAGATACCAACAAGCACAAACATAAACAAAGAATCAGCCACAATAAAAAAAATAATAATCACCAGCGCCCACAGAACAATCCCTCAATCACACCCCATGACACACCCCCACAATGTCCCCTGGTGGAGCAAAGAACTACAAACACTAAGAGATGAAAAAAAAGAAGATGGCACAGACTCAAAAGGGAAATAACATCAGAAAACGTCGTACAGTTTAAAAAAGCCAACGCACTATTTAGACTAACCCTAAAAAGCTCGAAAAAAAACTGTACCAAGCAATTCACAGAGCAAATAGCCCCAGACACCCCACCAAAAAAAATTTGGAGCAACATCCGAAGACTTTGCGGACTTAACCCCCAAAAACACACCCACTGCATCCTTAACCCTAACACAAATACACACCATACCAACAAACAAGAAATTGCAGAGCTTTTCTGCAAACACATCTCAGAATTATCATCCGACCAGAACTTCACTACCAAATTCACAAACGCAAAACTCACAGCACTGAAAAACTCACTAAACTACCTCCCCAAAAGCAGAGCCTTAGAAATCGAACAGCCAATCACCTTCATAGAATTTACAGCAGCACTCAACACACTCAAAGGTAACACACCCGGACTGGACAGAATCAACTATATCATGATAAAAAATCTGGACAAAACAACAATAAACAGAATCATAAACCTACAGAACGCCATACTTAACAACTACATCCCCCAAGCCTATAAAAACAGCATTACAATCCCAATCCTAAAACCCAACGCTGACAAAACCTCACTAAACGCATACCGACCTATATCACTCAACCCATGCCTTTCCAAAATCCTAGACAAAATAATAGCAAAGCGGCTGTGGTGGTTTGTTTCTAATGATAAACTCATCCATAACAGCCAAACTGGATTTAAAAAGGGAAAATCAGCTTTAGATGGTCTACTAGGAGTAGACCATCTACTAGCTAGATGCATCTCCAAAAAGAACCACACGTCAATTATATCCCTTGACTTTGCGAGAGCCTTCGACAGAATAGGAATCCACACAATCCTCGACCAACTTACAGAATGGAAAACGGGACAAAAAATACTGAACTATGTCAAAAACTTCATGAGCAACCGCAAAACAACAGTGCGCATACACTCAGCCTATTCCTCCTTCCACCCCATCCCCAACGGCATTCCTCAGGGATCACCCCTCTCGGTAGTGCTATTTGTAATAGCTTACAACAAACTTACCGTAATGCTCACCCAACACCCAAACATAAGCTTAAGCGCATACGCGGATGACTTCAACCTGATAATAAAACTAAAAAACGACAAAAACGTAAACATAAACCTAACCCCCATCCTTAACACAATAACAAACTGGAACGACTACTCAGGCGCCACGCTCTCCAGCACAAAGTGCAAACACCTGCATGTTTGCAGAAAGCACAACTGCAACTGCACCCTAACCACAGGACAAGAACAAATACAAATTAATAACGTAACATCAATTAAAATACTAGGCCTACACTTCAACAACAAATACAGATGGCAAACTCATACCGAACAACTCACACGCAACCTTAAACAAACAACAAACATAATAAAATGTCTCTCAAGCCCAAAATTCAACTGCAACACATCAACCCTAATAGACGCAACCAAAGCACTTCTGACCTCAAAAGCAGACTACGGACTCGCAATATATGGAAATAGCCCAAAATCGACCACACGCACAATCAAATCTGCCATAAACACAGGTTTCAGAATCGCTATAGGAGCTTTTAGAACAACCCCAACCCAAAACATCCTCTACGAAGCACGAGCTGCCACACTAGAGGACAGAAGAGAGCTCCTAACAGCCAACCTTATCAAATCCCTTATAACAGCAAAAAATTTACCCATCAATAGTATACTAAAAACACACCGAGCGCCAAAAAAACAGAAACACAACTCTACAATAGACCATATAATACAATAAAGCAAAACCCACAATTTACCTTTCCAGCCCATCAACCTACCACTCCAAACCACACCACCCTGGAACACAAAGAAAATACACATAGACACAACCCTCAGGAACCTCAACAAGAAAAACACATCTCCCGAAATATACCGGGCAGAGTTTAACCTAAAAAAATCGAGAGACAGCAACAAATAAATAAAATAATTTGAATTATTAAAACACTCTCCGACACATATATAATTTACTATACATTAACAAGAAAAAATCAACGAAAAGGTGCACAAAGAAGAAAAGCAAACATGAAAACAAAAATCGCATGTACTCATTTATGCACCTTTGACTTTTCATTTGCTTGTCTGCAAAAGTAACAGTAATTTACCGTTAATTGTCATCTAATTGCTTTTCCTTTGTTTCTAAGACTTAATTTAATGTGCTTATTACGATTTAAAGTGTCGACATGATTACATTGACAGTTAAAAGCAATTTATACTATTATTTCAAAATTATGCCAAAATTGAGTGAGGATATCGAAAATTCTATAATAGCTCTTACCAAGCAAGGCTACTTGTCGGATATGCGGTAGTAAGTCGTGAAAGAAATGCCAGTCATTCTACTTTCTGACTGCGCTGCGACATGTTCTCCCGCAACAAAGCCAACCAGCCATATTGTGTGTATGCGGTCGCACGCTGACGATTTTTAAGCGCGAATTCGCGTGTTTGTTTGATCTGAGCCTGTATTTTGTATACATATGAGCGTGTGTATATCCTTCGTGAGTTTTTTTGTTTGCATGCCTGCTTTTACCGCTGCCCGAACTAGCGTCGCTACTACCATGTTAAGTATGCCTTGTCCAACTATGCGTAAGAATAGACGTAAAGACAGAAATTTTTTTTTAAATCTGCTTAAAACATTAGAAAGAGTACTATAACAATTTATTCCTCATGCCTACCGAATGTGAAATTATGGCCTACCACGAGATTCATGCCTGATATTTATGCAATGCCTTCAAAAATATTAGGCCTGTAGAACATTTTAATGTAAAATGACTCATAAAACACATAGACAACTAGAATCAAGGAATCATACTGCATTGAGGATCCACGCTTAACGCAACACGTTGCTTACTGTGCAGGTCGCGTGTGCTGCGCAGAAAACGCAAGCGTTTCATAATCGCTTGCCTCTTGCTAAAGACTTCTCAATTGAAATATAAATGTTCTCGTATACTATAGGCAGGTGAAGAATATTTCAAACAATCGATAACGTTTTTTGTTACAAAATGCTTATGATACCGAAGATAAATTAATCTTTGATAATGTCGTTTTATTTTGTATTTGTAGAAAGTTTTACACCATACTGACCATCTGTGATTAATTTATTAAGATAAGATAATGAAAGTTGTGTATCATAAATTTGTACGCACCTGTATAAGCATGCTTAGACTCAAAAACATACAAACAATAAATTTGACCAATTATTCTATAGACTCTTTATCTAGTACATCGGATGTCACTTGTAATGCAGATGATTTTGACTGTGAGAATCGAAACGTACAGGATCGGCTTGGAATGGAGGCAATCGCGAGTTTGCATCGTCAACTAGATGATGACGACAATGGAAATATCGACTTGAGCGAATCGGATGATGTATGTACATAATCATATATTAACAGTGGAATGACAATTTTTTTTTTAACGCAGTTTCTTCGCGAAGAACTTAAGTATGACTCCGGCTATGAAAAGCGACAAAAGGCATTTCATTTTAATGATGACATGCATATCTCTGTAAAAGAGCTATGGGATGCTTGGTTGCGGTCAGAAGTGCACAATTGGACCATTGAGCAAACTACAGATTGGTTGGCACAGTCAGTTCAACTACCTCAATATGTCGATCTTTTCAAATTGCACAAGGTTACCGGTGCCGCTTTACCGAGGTATGTATGTACATATTTTTACTTTCAAATAATAGATAAGCTACTGCCATTAAGAGTTTTAAATTCAAATTTTCAATTGTATTTAGCGGTTACTAGCTTTTGTTACTTTAGTATACACCTGTGTTTACATAATGTTAACACCTGTTTGATTATGTTTCAACTTGTATAATATCTGCATGAGGTTTGGCCAGCCAAATGCATTCGCCCTAATGGTAAAAAAAAACTAATGAGTGTTAGAACTCACGAGCGATGTGTTAACAGCCGTTTGTACCTGTTTGATTGCTATATATTAGCATAAAAAAGAAAAGAATAGTTTATTGAATTTAGTTTTCCTTTCTCCAGTTTCTCTGTCTATTTTTTTTATTCTACTTTACTTTATTCCGAGTTTTCGGCAACTGACCTTTACAAATGCATAGCTGAATACTCTTTCGTAATTTGGGTATATCTTTGCATTATTGTATAGCAAGGGCTGTTAGAAAATGTCATAAGGGAAAAACTGGGAAGAGTATGTATGATGAGCAGCAGCAAAAGTGATATTAGACTCTTCTTTCATCACATGTAACTACGATTAAAACACACAAACAAAGAAACATACCAACAAATAAATACAGGAGAAGTATTTGCAGAAGCCTGTTTATTTTTGCAATAAATAAGATTCTTGGATATGAACGACAGCTTGCCTGCCTTGCGTATTCTTGGACCTTTTGAAACCTGTTCTACCCCACAAAACACTTGGACTAGCAACTGATATGCACCTCGCCAACCAAGTATCTTGAGCTAAAAACTAGGCTTCTGCAAGCACTTGTCCACTTGTTTTCCCGTAATTTTTTTTCTTCAAATAAGTGTGTATATATTTTTTATACTCGATACCGAAGGTAAAGAGTATATTGGGTTTGTGCAATGTCCGTCATGGTGTCTGTCCCTCTATCCGTCTGTATAAACGCAACTTTTTTCCACACCCTTCAAGCTAGAGACTTGAAACTTTACAAATGTCCTTATCTATGGCATAGTAAATTAAAGTGTTAAGATTGGTGTTCTACGATTACTAGGGGGCTGGCAAATCGATAAACTCGATAACGCAAAATCGATATATCCAGCTATTTCGGAAGCCCTTACAGCTAGAACTACCAAGTTTGGGGAGAAAACAGCTACTAACAATTTTCAAAAAACTGCATCAAAAATTTTGGAGCCACGCCCACCCATTCCTCCCCCCCCCCCCCCCCCGCAGTTTAACACTAAAAATGCCTATATCTTTTTGAGCTAGAGCCATCAAATTTGGTGCCAAGATAGGTGTTGACGATTCCCAACCCAATTCATAAAAACTTTAGATACCACGCCCATCTATACTGCCCTATCAGCCCTAAACCACCCCAACGCTTCGCTAAAAACGGTAGTGCGTGTGTCTTCCATAGTGTTTGAGCTAGAGTCACACAATTTGGTAGGTAGATAACTGGTAACGACCCCCCAAAAACTGCATCAAAGTTTTGGAGCCCCACCTACCCATTTAGCCCCAGCCCCCCGCAGTTAAAAAACATAAATGCTTATATCTTTTACAGATTTTACGTTAAAGCCACCAAATTTTGTGCCAAAATAGGTGATTATAGCCTCCAAAAAAATGCATAAAAACTTTGGTTGCCAAGCCAATCCATACTGCCCAAGCTGCCCCAAACCGCCCCAATGCTTCACTAAAACCAGGAATGAGTGTATTTTCCAAAGCGTTAAAGCTAGAAATACCAAATTTGGTCAGAAGATAGCTGTTAACGATCCCCAAAAACTGCATCAAAGTTTTTGAGCTACGCCCCCCCCCCCGTTTCAGAGCCCCCAGCATTTTGAAATCAAAAACGCCTATACTTTCCACATTTTTGTAACTAGAGCCGCCAAATTTGGTGCCATGATTGGTGATGAAGAAACCCAAAAAATTTGGACGCCTCGCCCCCCATACCAGCCCCCAGCCCCCCTTCCACCATATTCTACTAACTTTGAGCTAGAGTCACCAAATTTGGAAGGAAGATAGCTTTTTGTCATCCCCATCTGCACCAGACAATCTTTGAGGCAGCCTACACCCCTGCCGTATCCACACACCATTGCAATCAGCTCTCTTTTAATCTGTTTTACTAATGGTATCGAGTTTCTACTTGTTTTAAATCGTTCCCGTCCCGCCCGGTCTCGATAATATTTTCGGGACCCGCGGGATTCCCGAAAATCCCGATCCCGACGCCCATCTCTAGTTTGTTGGCTCCGGTATGCGGGCAGCCATAAGAACCAATGCCTTTATGATAGATGCGACACACTAACACATTTAAAGGTGCAGCATATGCATACATGAACACACACAGCCAAATATCTGTATTCAATTGCTGGTCATTAATAGTCTTACATGTTATGTTTTTAGTTTCATGACACTTGCCAAAAATTATTCCAACTCAACTTCTCTATATTTATGTAAAATTGTACACAAATTCCGAAAAAGCATTCAGTAGTTAAATTGTGTCGATGTCGTTTGCCGCCGAAACAGAAAAAGGGAAAACATGAAAAATATCAAAAACCTCGACAGGCAGCCCCGGTAAGCAACGAAACAAACGCATACACACCAAAATACAACAAAAAACATGAAGACCTTATAAATATATCTTTAGCCCAATTCGTTGCTAATTATAATTTAAACGGGACGGGACATTCAACGTTAGATCACATAGTCGTGTGATTCGATATCGAAATTACGACATGTCTAAAAACTTGACTTAACAACGTTTATTTATTTTTTTATCTTCTTTTTTATCGTTTTTATTAAACAAGTGCTTTGCTTACTTTTTATCCGAAAGGCTTCTTTCGATTTGGAAAGAAATATGCAAAAGTGATGAACGATATACATCGATATTTACTTTATAGGAAGAGTTAAATTTTCATCAGCATTTTCCAACACTGTCTAATTCAACAACGATAAGAAGCAGCTTATGCAAAGAGCAATTATTTACCAAATAACTTCAATAATTATTCATCTGGTTTTTTTTACAACCAATCAAAAGTATTTGATTTTTTTATTTTCATAGAATATGGTTTTTGGAAACAAAATAGGATTTACTATTTTAATAACTACTAGATGGCGCTGATACATAATAATTACTGCTAGACGGCGCTGATACATAATACTTGAATGTTCAGCACCTATACATGATACATGACATTTCACTCTTTCTCATTGAAATTTAGCAAATCCTATATTTGCCTTTGTCGCACTTACTGAGTTCTTACGGTCTTGAAAAAGGTTAAATCCAGTTTTCAGACGAGACATAAGAAGTATAATTTCAAAAAAACGCATGTGGCAGGGGAACGGGTGTGGCGTGGTTCCAAAACTTTTTACGTCGATAACAGTTTTCTGCGAACTCAATTTGGTGGCTCGAGCTCAAAAACTGTAGAAGAGGTAGGCGTTTATAATTTTAAACTGCGGTGGGGTTGGGGGCGGAATGTGTTTTAGTGGGTACAACATTTTCGACGCAGATTTTTGGGGGTTGTTAGTAGCTATCTTCTCGCAAAATTTGAAAGTTCTAGCATTAATTGCGTGCGAATTAAGTGGATTAATCGATTTTGTGTTATCGAATTTATCGATTTTTCAGCCCCCCGTTATCGTAGAACCCCAATCTTGACACTTAATGTGTCCCGGCCATAGATAAAGATATTTGCTAAGCTTCAAGTCTCTAGCTACACGCCCCCCCTATACCGCCCTAGCCCCCTTTCCACCATGTTCTACTAACTTTGAGCTAGTTACTAAATTTGGTAGGAGGATAGCCATTGACATCATACACAGATCTGCAGCAAAAATTTTGATGCCGATTATGCTAAAATTAAAAAGTTGAATTATAGCGCTGGCTACTAGGCCCTTCGGCTTTGTCTCAATGGATAGTTTATTTTATATGCAGACAAGCAAGCCCAGCAAACTTTGTTTCGCTTTTGAGCAGGCATTTTTATTGATGTCAATTTTTAATTCGAAAATTATTGTAAATTTAAAATTTAAATATTGGAATAATTTTTTAGTGTCTATGTATTTTAGAACATGGGCTCTACTTCTTTAATGAAGAACCTTGTGATACGCGACATTTTTCGATTTATTATCAGGTGCACGAACAATTTACGCTGATGGTCTTCCGACCCGTGAACATGCCACATATAATTGCCTGAATACACGTGCTGTGTTGTCGTCTCGAGCGCTTGATGTTTGTCCGGAAAGCAGCAATTGAACAATTTCTATATATTTTGGATTACAGGTAAAACTAATAAAAAGATCTGGACGACCGTAATGACGTGCATATGTCATTGCATCTTGCGGACTACCCAGTAACGTCGCAGGAAGAAAAGTTAATTTTCCACTATCAGCTGCATTTCCTTCCGTAATAATTGCATCACGTAAATAGATGAACTCCTCAGAAACAGTTTGGCTTGGTTCAACCGAATGAAAGTTAAGCGCTCTAGCGTTAAAAGCGTTTCTATTTCAACGTAAATGTCCACACAGTACTGCTGAAGCGATCGACAAAACCGCATCAACTGGTTGTCAGCATTTTGTCGAATCATCAAACGATATGCGTAATAATTCATCGAGCTAAGGTTCTTGGTATTCTTGGGTTTTTCATTTTGATATTGAAAACCATATTCTCCTTGCCAAAACATCAGCGGGTATGGAAACGTGTTATATGAACGATGTGTTTCCGATATTCGTTGCACTGGACATAAAAGCACAATATCGCGTGTTTCCAAGTTTTTCACAAACAATTCATCTATTGTTGGAGCGTTCGTGTGTCGTCCAGATGGTCGTTTACCCGTTCTGATCACGACTTTGTGGTCATCATATCGCCTGCGTCCCAAAGCAACCTTAAACAGCCTGACCAACGCATGATGTTCATGAAGTAGTAGCTGAAGATCTTGTATAATTCCTCTTTTCATTGCTGCATTTATATCTTGCCGTCGATGAAGATGTTTTGTGCAAAAAATGTATACAGTCCATCTTCTTGGAATCTAATGATCCAATTCGATGGTGAATATGTCCTTGTATCTCGAATATCAGATTAAGTCCTCGATCTATGATAATTTCTGCCCCAAATGATGTTATTTGGAAACAACCATTGTATTTTTGAAAGTTTGCAAGGAAATGTTTTGTGTGTTTCACCACGAAGCAATGAATACAATCGTTCTTGTGGATTCAGTAATGGCAATTTTAGTTTTCCATTAGGGCAGCACAATCCTGACGTTTTCCCGGAAAACTTCAATGCGCCACAATACTCGCAAACAATTTAATACCATGTTCTGATATACCAGTTAATCTCGCGATTAGCGTCGTTGACAAGATTAAAGCGCTAATCTACTTGTAATCGCGAGATTAACTTATACAAGAACTGTCAATCGTAATCCCCTCACTGACGAGATTAACTTTTAATCTAGTAGATTATTGGAGTGCAACCCTGTGTTTGTTTAGCAAAAACGACAGATGGCGCTGTTTTTGCATATTTTAAAGCTGATTGGTATGGAAAAACTTTAATTTGCTAGAAGAACTCATATGGGAACAGCTGTTATTTATTGCAGAAAAAAAAACTATTTAATTGGTGGCAGAAATCTGCCTCATCGAGATATGGCAGAGCAGGAAATGGCGGTAGAGATGCGGAACTTTGGCTATGACTTCACGGGCGTATAAATAAAAGTTAAAGTGCACAACACAGATGCCTCTGATATGGCTGCACATAACGTGAGGTGCATTTTATATTTCATTAGCACAAGATTTCTTTATGCTCTTGAAGTATTCAGCAGATCCTCCATTATTTTCGCCATATCCAGCACTTTTGTCATAAAAAAAATAATTTTAATAATATTTGGTGGCATTTTTATTCACTAATGGTTAATTTAAATTTTTTTTGCTGTTTGCTATTTAATTAGCTTGATTTATAAATGTAAACAAACAACTGTCAAACTTAATCTTATGCCAATCAGCTGTTTGATGTGTGAACGCATAAGATTATCGCAAGTAGATTATCGTACTGACGAGATTAATTTTTCATAGTGTGAACATGTCATTACTGACTTTTCACACAAGGATTCATATTTAAATATTAATTGTGAAAAAATCTTTTTTCGTCAATTTTTGGAATTTATTTTTGTTCCACACACAATAACTGGCTTGTCTGAATGTTAAAATATTTTTTGTGTTGTTGCTGTTATTGGGTTGTTCAAGCTATGCAATTTAAAATCATTCCATTTAAATTAAATTATCGTCCTACGCGTTTCGTCGACTTTGTCGCCTTCTTTTGGGAGTATGATTTTTTATTTTAAGTAAAAAACATATTTGGAGATTACATTCACTTCTCACTACATAATACATAAAACATTTCCTATATTATACATACATTTTAGTTACGTCATCTTAATTTAGTTGCGTCAGTCCTAATCCAAATTTTTCGTCAGCTGTTTATGATGTTGTCTGCTGCAGTTCGTTTTGCTTATTGCAGCCGCGTAAATATAATTTGTCTGGTCAATGTCTTCTTTGTGATTGAGTGCGTCGTCCCCTCTTTGGTGTATGCGCAAGCTCTCCAGCGTTAGTCGCGTTCTCTCTCTCCTCTCTACGTCAAGAACTTTGACCGCAGCAAAATCAGCTGAGTGGTTATTTTCACTCAAATGTTGCGCTAGTGCTGTAGTGGTCTTTCGGTTCTTTGCGTCCCCTTTATGTTCTGTTATTCGTGTAGCGAATGATCTTTTTGTTGTTGTAAACTCTATTGCACTCTTCTCCATCTTTTCCATTGCACTGTATTTCGAAGATGACGTTATTTTGCTTGTATCTGTCAATTTTGTTTTTCGTGTTCGTAAAAAAAATTCTTGTTGTTTTGTGAGCTTTGTAAGCATATATGATGTGCTCTGTGCTGTCATTTGGTATCAACTTCGTTAGCGTTGCTCTGTTCGTTATATTTTCTATGTACGTGATGCTGATGTATTGGGTATCTTTTGTTCCTTGGGTTATTGGTTTTTGAATTTTTGTGTTATCAGGTTTAGCTGTGACGTCATTTATTAGTTTGTTTATCAAATGTATCGGATAGCTGTTTTTAATAAGCATCGTTTTGAGTTTTTGCCAGGTAAAGAGTATATTGGGTTTGTGCAATGTCCGACGTGGTGTCTGTCCGTCCGTCCGTTTGTCTGTATGAACGCAACTTTTTTCCACACCCTTCAAGCTAGAGACTTGAAACTTTGCAAATGTCTTTATCTATGGCGTAGTAAATTAAAGTGTCAAGATTGGAGTTCTACGATAACTAGGGGGCTGGCAAATCGATAAACTCGATAAGGCAAAATCGATAAATCCAGTTATTCGCAAGCCCTTTCACCTAGAACTACCAAATTTGTGGAAAAGATAGATACTAACAACCCGCTCACCCAATCCGCCCCCAGCCGCCCCTCGGTTTAAAAACAGAAATGCTTATATCTTCTGTTTTTGAGCTAGAGACTCTAAATTTAATGCCAAGATAGGTGATGACAACCCCCAAACAAACGCAAAAAAAAACTTTGGACGCCACTTGTATTAAAGAGCTGCACAATTACTTCTATTCGCCAAAAGTTCTACTATGCAGTACTTCCAAGCACTATACTTCAGTGTTTTGGTGATATTCAACTAGAACATAACAATTGGAGCTTTCCATCAAAACAAGCATAACACCATTTGAAGAGCTTTCACTGCAGTGTTCGAAAGTGCTTGATGATTTGCTATGAAGCAAAATATCAAAACAAAATTCGCTTTGCAGCAAATCTCTACAAAATGCAGCGAATACAGCGAGTGCACTAGAACATTCTTTTATTTAGTTTAGAAAAATGTGCGTGCCGTAAACAGAAAAAAAAAAATGGATGAATCGTTTGATGTAAGTATTATAGATCGCATTTTGGGTGTTTTATTGATAAAATCATCTTGTAATAATACATATTTATAGGAATCTACAAACGATTCGAACTATAGCAGCGCAGGCGAAAATAAATTAAAATTGCTAAGCGACGAGTACAAAATATGCACAAAACGTGGCCGCACCAAAGCAAAGCAGAAGAAAAAGAAGCGATCAGAGAAGCAACCAAAGCAATGATGACTGAATTTTTTGAAACTGATCAAAGTTGTAGTAAAGTTTAATTACATTCAGAAAATAACCGTGATTTGTTTGATCAATTTGTAACTGACCAAAATGGATCAAACTCTGCAGATGCCGTGTCAGATGAGTTGGCTATGTATGAAAGTTCAATAATTCACTACTACTGTGAATTTGATGCATTGAAATGGTGGGATGGGAACAGAAATCAATTTCCATTGCTATTCTTGACAAGTTGCAGAGTGCTATTACAGCCTCAAGTGCATCTTCAGAAAGAGTTTTTTCGGCTGCCCGAGCTTTACTAACTGAAAAAAGATCTTCACGGGGCGGCAACTCAGATACTGTGAATCAATTCATGTTTTTACATAACAATACCTAAATTTATACAGTGGGCCAAAAAAGTATTGGCACAACAGCGAATTTCATGTTTCGAACGCTATAATTTTGATGCCGAAGGATGAGTTCCAAATTTTAAATTCTGTTTTAAAAAACGACAAATTAACTATTTATATTACAAATCCAAATTCGTATACTCATATTATGTCCTAAACTATGCTTATTATAGTGAAAAAAGGCACAAATTTACGCCAAAAAAGTATTGGCACATACAGCATACTGGCCTTTGCTAATTCTATTGTAACGGCAAAGTCTCGTTTTTTTTTTTGCATTGTATTTTGCTTTCAGCTTCTGCAACACGCACATTATACAAGTACATATGTTTTGCTTCACATTCAGTTTTAATTTCATCGCAAACACGCAAAAATGGGCAGAGGATCAGAAATTTCGTTACCAACTCGAAAATAAATTATAAAACTTTATTTTCAAAACAAAACTTATCGGGAAATTGGCGTATTGGTTGACAGGTCATCGTCAAGTGTTCGTAATATAACGTCCAAAAAAATTTACTCAGCGTCAAGAGAGGCTTATAGTGGCTGCAGTGGCTTATACTGCAGAGGTTGCAGGAATCCTTAAAGGAAAACTTTTGGCCACAAACCGTGCGGAAAACGCTCTATAAGGCTGGGTACAATGGTAGAGTACCACGTCGCAAGCCGTTCATTTCAAAAGCAAATAAAAAGAAGAGGCTAGAATTTGCTAAGCCTCACGTAAACGAGCCGGATTCTTCTTGGAACAATGTAATATTCAGTGACGAATCCAAGTTTAACATTTTTGGATCCGATGGTGCCCATAAAGTGTGGCGTAAAGCTAATAAAGAGCTTGAGGAAATAAATTTGATAAAAACGGTAAGGCATGGTGGTGGCAACGTTATGGTGTGGGGGTGTTGTGCGGCGTCTGGTGTTGGTCAACTGGCTTTTAATGATGAAAAAAATGGATAAACATGTTTTTCTGAACATTTTAAAAATAATTTGACACCCAGTGTTGAGAAATTGGGGCTACATGGGACAAAATGGCTTTTCCAACACGACAATGATCCCAAACATTCGTCGTATTTAGTGCAGGAATGGCTTATATACCACTGCAAGCAGCTTAAAACACCCCCACAATCACCGGAACTCAATCCTATTGAGCATGTTTGGCATTTATTGGACAAAAAAATACGTTCGCAGTACATAACTTCAAAGGAATCCCTCAAACAGGCGCTCTTTACACAATGGGAGCAAATAACAAGCCAGGAGACCTCCAACTTAGTTGGAAGTATGAAAAGGCGTCTTCAAGCCGTTTTGAAGGCCAATGGAGTCCCAACAAAATATAAATTTTTTGTTTTTTATCAATATTTAATGAATTCTTAACGTTTTTTTATGAATGCGCCAATACTTTTTTTGGCCTAAATTTGTGCCTTTTTTCACTATAATAAGCATAGTTTAGGACACAATATGAATATATGAATTTGGATTTTTGATATAAATAGTTAATTTGCCGTTTTTTAAAACAGCATTTCAAATTTGGATCTCATCCTTAGGGATCAAAAGTTATAGCGTTCGAAACTTGAAATTCGCTGTTGTGCCAATACATTTTTGGCCCACTGTATAATTGTAGCTTATTTTTATTTATAACATGAAATGTATGTTTTAAATATAAAATTTTATTTTTTGTTGTTCAAATAATAGGTTAGGTTAGGTTAGGTTAGAGCGGTAGTGAGCAGTTTGAGACAAAACCCCCCACTCACGTAGGCCATGTATTGGCCCATTGTGATGCCGCGTCTTGGACATAGTCCACAGATACCGTCTACCCAGACGTAGAGTGTGTTACACCGTTTACGAGGGCGTGGTCCCAGCCCGAGGCTCTAATAAAGGACAGGATATTTTTCGGTTTAGTGTCCGCCAGTTGAGAGAGGTCCGATAAGAAGAAAGAACCAAGGTATCGCTTTCTGTTCTTGCAGAGAGCTGGACAGTCGCAGAAGAGGTGTTCAAATAATAAATAATAATAAATAATATTTTTGTGCTCAATGTACGGTGATATCATTAATTCCGGAATGGGCCATGAAATAGAATTCTATTTCAGCTTTGTTTTGTTTTGATTTGCTAAACTTCAATTTTGTTCTACTTCATTTTTGTTCTATTTCTTCTATAGTTGAAAGTTTGTGCATTTTTTGCTTGTGCAGTATTTGCTCTCAAACCAAAAGCTTTTCTCACTACAGTATTTGTTTTGTTAAGAGAGTGAACATGACAGGCAGTAGTTGAAAGCTCTGCGATGGCTTACAGAACATTATTACAGTGCTTGTGCAGCTCTTTAGTTGATATTATAGTTTTGGGTGATCGGACCAAATTTTTCTCAATAGAAAGTTTTCATTATTATATTGTTTTAACCTATCCTTATGAACTTTTTGAGTTTTATTCTTATTGTCTTTAATTAAAATATTGTCATTATCTGCTATATCTTCTACTATATAAGGTCCTAGATGGACTGAATCTAATTGATGACCTGCTTCGTTTCTTAATAAAACATTATCTCCTATTTTTAAATTAAAGTTTGAAATATTTTTATCGTAACTAAGTTTCCTATAAGACTTGGCTTTTTCTAACATATATCTAGCCCTTTTATATGCTATTTCCAATCTTAATCTTACTTCTTTAGAATAATCATCTATATATTATATATAGGTTCTTTTCTATGTTGTTTGTTAAAATTTATGAATTGTCTAGGTAATCTTCCAAAAACTAGTTCGTATGGACAATAATTATGCGTAAATGCTTGAGTGGTGTTGAAACAATAAGTAAAATATTGTAACCAAACATCCCAATCTGCTGTATCTGCAGAAATGTATGAACGAATGTACTCAATAAATGTTCTATGGTCTCGTTCTATTGTCCCTATAGTCTGGTGGTGATATGCTGTAGATGTAAGATTATCGATCTTCATGTACTTGCACATATCTGTTACAACCTGGTTTTTATACTCTGTTCCCATGTATGAAATGAACGTCTTCATTGGACCGTACTTAAGTATGGAATTTTCAAATATTGCTTTTGCGACTGTTTTTGCACTTTTGTTGGTAATTGGTATGGCTACTAGATATTTTGTTAAATCACAAATTAGTGTGACTATGTATTCATTGCCGTATACCGATTTAGGAAGCGGACCTACTGTATTCACTATTACTATGTCGAAAGCGTTTGTTGGTACTTGTGTGTTATGCCATGTTCACACTATGAAAAATTAATCGCGTCAGTACGATAATCTACTTGCGATAATCTTAAAGCCCAGTTACCCGAACGTGAACCGAATTGAACGTGGACTTAGAAAACAGCTGATCAGTTCAACTAAACGTCAAACACTGTTTGCTGGCTACCCAAAACTTGAACTGAATTTAACTGAATTGGAAACCTGCAGAAAACAGAATTTTTAGTTCCAGTTTATATTTCAGTTCAAGTTGCGATCCAATTACATTGAACAGTTGATTTAAAATAGACGAGCATAAACTTATTTTATTGGTGCAGGAAAATGATTTTTATACAAGAAAGCAAGCAAAAAATATATGGATCCGGCAATGACGAGATAAAGAACTGCCCAACAACGTTAGCAACAGTTTAAACAGTGGTTTGGACATTCTATTGTGCAGGAAAAATAGAGAATCATCTAAATTCTTGGTTTTGCTGAAGGTCTGTAATAACCAGCGACATTCCAATCCTTATTCATTGGCCGAACTGCCCAATCCCGCGTTCACATTTCCGGCATTTCCATGCTTATTAAACCGATTTGTACTAAATACATGTAACATATATTAACCATAGCATCCATATTCAATTATTTTATTATTTTCTTTTGAAAACAGAAGTTCGCGCGCAATTGTGGAAATATCAAAACAATGACAAACAGCTGTTCGATAATTGAATGTTCAGGGTAATCGGTTCAATTTCATATTCAGGTTCATTTTTAGGTTCAAGTCTAGTTCACGTTTGGGTAATCACTTTGTGTTCATATATGTGTGTCAAGTTAGCAACGGTTCGCCAGCAACGATTTTTGGAACTTTGTTCATGAGTCGGAACCACGTATGATAATTGGCATTGTTAAACATTTTTCTGAATGAAACCTAATAAATATTGATGCAGAAATGTTAAAAAATGTATTATTTATTGTTTTTATGCATCGTTTTGCAAATTCCAGCTTTTAAAATGTGTAAAACATGTGATTGAAAAATCACACTTCCAGCATTTCTTTAATATCTCAACTCAGAAATAATGGCCTCAAAAACGGATAGTATCCACTTAAAGCCCGAAATTTCACCTATTTTATGAAAAAAAATTTATAGAATTCTGACCCAGCTTTTTTGAGAAATTTTAGAAAGAGTGCAGCTACCTCAGTACAAGCTCCATACAAAACGACCGCCAAAATATATGCGTGGTTCTCAAGCCTCAATTATTTATCTCAGAGATAATGGCCTCATATGTGGCATATAGCGAATTATAGCTACATTTTTGGAGAAGCTATAACAAGTAATTTTATAAAGATCTGACCCAGAGTTTTTGTGAAAATTAATTAATTGTTAATTAACCTCAAAAAGTTCCAGCAGAAGGCCTATCGAACTTGTAATTCGTCGATGAACAGAAATGTTGCCCAACAGAAAGCTGATTGTTACGACGGTGGTTCCATTTATTTGTTCGCCATAAACGTAACTAGGTGGCATTATTTTACTCAAAAAGGAAAATCGTTGCTAACTTTTTTCATTTTTCCAAGATAATGGCCCCAGTTGAACGGTAGTTGGGGATATAGGCTGCGATTTCCCCATTAATTTGCTATGCTAATCATTAAAATCTGACCCGGCTTTATTGAGAAAAATGCATTTATGTATATATTTCATTAAATATATACCATACCCATACATAAACACAAATAGTTGCCGCCATTATAAAGAGGCTGCCGGACTAACAAAAATTATTGCTAAATAAGTACTTTCTTCAATTAAAATAACCATATACTAACTAAAATCAAGCATAAATAATTTTTTTGTAACATTCTTCAACCATTTACCGCGCATTTGCTGTGTAAATAGTATTATGTATTTTATGACATTTCAGCCAAAGAAACATGCAACCATGTATGTAACTATGTGGCATTATTTTACTCAAAAAGGAAAATCGTTGCTAACTTTTTTCTTTTTTCCAAGATAATGGCCCCAGTTGCACGGTAGTTGGGGATATAGGCCGCGATTTCCCCATTAATTTGCTATGCTAATCATTAAAATCTGACCCGGCTTTATTGAGAAAAATGCATTTATGTATATATTTCATTAAATATATACCATACCCATACATAAACACAAATAGTTGCCGCCATTATAAAGAGGCTGCCGGACTAACAAAAATTATTGCTAAATAAGTACTTTCTTCAATTAAAATAACCATATACTAACTAAAATCAAGCATAAATAATATTTTTGTAACATTCTTCAACCATTTACCGCGCATTTGCTGTGTAAATAGTATTATGTATTTTATGACATTTCAGCCAAAGAAACATGCAACCATGTATGTAACTATGTGGCATTATTTTACTCAAAAAGGAAAATCGTTGCTAACTTTTTTCTTTTTTCCAAGATAATGGCCCCAGTTGCACGGTAGTTGGGGATATAGGCCGCGATTTCCCCATTAATTTGCTATGCTAATCATTAAAATCTGACCCGGCTTTATTGAGAAAAATGCATTTATGTATATATTTCATGAAATATATACCATACCCATACATAAACACAAATAGTTGCCGCCATTATAAAGAGGCTGCCGGACTAACAAAAATTATTGCTAAATAAGTACTTTCTTCAATTAAAATAACCATATACTAACTAAAATCAAGCATAAATAATATTTTTGTAACATTCTTCAACCATTTACCGCGCATTTGCTGTGTAAATAGTATTATGTATTTTATGACATTTCAGCCAAAGAAACATGCAACCATGTATGTAACTATGTGGCATTATTTTACTCAAAAAGGAAAATCGTTGCTAACTTTTTTCTTTTTTCCAAGATAATGGCCCCAGTTGCACGGTAGTTGGGGATATAGGCCGCGATTTCCCCATTAATTTGCTATGCTAATCATTAAAATCTGACCCGGCTTTATTGAGAAAAATGCATTTATGTATATATTTCATTAAATATATACCATACCCATACATAAACACAAATAGTTGCCGCCAATATAAAAAGGCTGCCGGACTAACAAAAATAATTGCTAAATAAGTACTTTCTTCAATTAAAATAACCATATACTAACTAAAATGAAGCATAAATAACATTTTTGTAACATTCTTCAACCATTTACCGCGCATTTGCTGTGTAAATAGTATTATGTATTTTATGACATTTCAGCCAAAGAAACATGCAACCATGTATGTAACTATGTGGCATTATTTTACTCAAAAAGGAAAATCGTTGCTAACTTTTTTCTTTTTTCCAAGATAATGGCCCCAGTTGCACGGTAGTAGGAGATATAGGCCGCGATTTCCCCATTAATTTGCTATGCTAATCATTAAAATCTGACCCGGCTTTATTGAGAAAAATGCATTTATGTATATATTTCATTAAATATATACCATGCCCATACATAAACACAAATAGTTGCCGCCAATATAAAAAGGCTGCCGGACTAACAAAAATTATTGCTAAATTGCCACATAGTTACATACATGGTTGCATGTTTCTTTGGCTGAAATGTCATAAAATACATAATACTATTTACACAGCAAATGCGCGGTAAATGGTTGAAGAATGTTACAAAAATGTTATTTATGCTTCATTTTAGTTAGTATATGGTTATTTTAATTGAAGAAAGTACTTATTTAGCAATTATTTTTGTTAGTCCGGCAGCCTTTTTATATTGGCGGCAACTATTTGTGTTTATGTATGGGTATGGTATATATTTAATGAAATATATACATAAATGCATTTTTCTCAATAAAGCCGGGTCAGATTTTAATGATTAGCATAGCAAATTAATGGGGAAATCGCGGCCTATATCCCCAACTACCGTGCAACTGGGGCCATTATCTTGGAAAAAAGAAAAAAGTTAGCAACGATTTTCCTTTTTGAGTAAAATAATGCCACATAGTTACATACATGGTTGCATGTTTCTTTGGCTGAAATGTCATAAAATACATAATACTATTTACACAGCAAATGCGCGGTAAATGGTTGAAGAATGTTACAAAAATATTATTTATGCTTGATTTTAGTTAGTATATGGTTATTTTAATTGAAGAAAGTACTTATTTAGCAATAATTTTTGTTAGTCCGGCAGCCTCTTTATAATGGCGGCAACTATTTGTGTTTATGTATGGGTATGGTATATATTTAATGAAATATATACATAAATGCATTTTTCTCAATAAAGCCGGGTCAGATTTTAATGATTAGCATAGCAAATTAATGGGGAAATCGCGGCCTATATCCCCAACTACCGTGCAACTGGGGCCATTATCTTGGAAAAAAGAAAAAAGTTAGCAATGATTTTCCTTTTTGAGTAAAATAATGCCACATAGTTACATACATGGTTGCATGTTTCTTTGGCTGAAATGTCATAAAATACATAATACTATTTACACAGCAAATGCGCGGTAAATGGTTGAAGAATGTTACAAAAATATTATTTATGCTTGATTTTAGTTAGTATATGGTTATTTTAATTGAAGAAAGTACTTATTTAGCAATAATTTTTGTTAGTCCGGCAGCCTCTTTATAATGGCGGCAACTATTTGTGTTTATGTATGGGTATGGTATATATTTAATGAAATATATACATAAATGCATTTTTCTCAATAAAGCCGGGTCAGATTTTAATGATTAGCATAGCAAATTAATGGGGAAATCGCAGCCTATATCCCCAACTACCGTGCAACTGGGGCCATTATCTTGGAAAAATGAAAAAAGTTAGCAACGATTTTCCTTTTTGAGTAAAATAATGCCACCTAGTTACGTTTATGGCGAACAAATAAATGGAACCACCGTCGTAACAATCAGCTTTCTGTTGGGCAACATTTCTGTTCATCGACGAATTACAAGTTCGATAGGCCTTCTGCTGGAACTTTTTGAGGTTAATTAACAATTAATTAATTTTCACAAAAACTCTGGGTCAGATCTTTATAAAATTATTTGTTATAGCTTCTCCAAAAATGTAGCTATAATTCGCTATATGCCACATATGAGGCCATTATCTCTGAGATAAATAATTGAGGCTTGAGAACCACGCATATATTTTGGCGGTCGTTTTGTATGGAGCTTGTACTGAGGTAGCTGCACTCTTTCTAAAATTTCTCAAAAAAGCTGGGTCAGAATTCTATAAATTTTTTTTCATAAAATAGGTGAAATTTCGGGCTTTAAGTGGATACTATCCGTTTTTGAGGCCATTATTTCTGAGTTGAGATATTAAAGAAATGCTGGAAGTGTGATTTTTCAATCACATGTTTTACACATTTTAAAAGCTGGAATTTGCAAAACGATGCATAAAAACAATAAATAATACATTTTTTAACATTTCTGCATCAATATTTATTAGGTTTCATTCAGAAAAATGTTTAACAATGCCAATGATCATACGTGGTTCCGACTCATGAACAAAGTTCCAAAAATCGTTGCTGGCGAACCGTTGCTAACTTGACACACATTGTTCATATACCAATTCACGCTCGCATTCAATTCGAATTCAGTTCAAGCCAAGTTCGGCTAACTGGGCCTTTATGGGTTCACACATCAAACAGCTGATTCGCATAAGATTAAGTTTGACAGTTGTTTGTTTACATTTATAAATCAAGCCAACTAAATATCAAACAGCAGAAAATATCGAAATTAAAGAAAAGTTAATAAAAATGGCGCCAAATTTTATTAAAATTATATTTTATATGATAAAAATGTTCGGTATGGCAAAAATAATGGAGGATCTGCTCAAAACTTCAAGAGCACACATAAGTATTGCGCAAATGAAATATAAAATGCACCTCGAGCTATGTGCAGCCATATCTGAGGCATTTGTAATGAAAAAGTTCTGGATAAAATCCGGATCTGATGTTGCTGAACATGGCGTTTCGTTAAATGGACTTCTTTGCGATGTTGATGAAGGCGACATTGGAGTTGCAGGTGCAGAAGATGTTAATGAAGCCACATTCAACGAATCATTACTGTCATCTATGGATAATAATACTTTTTAGTACTTAATATATAAAACAATAAAATATTATATTTACCCATAATACTGTCTTCTACAATTTTTGTCCTCTCCTTTCTGTGAATACAATTTTCAATAATTTTACCATATTTATAAGTGTTTTTACAATGTACATACCTTTATCTGTTTGTGAAATTGTGCAATTTTATTTTTATTTCAGCGCCCGAGAAGTAAAAGCCAAACTTCTGCATTTCTACCGCCATTTCCTCATAGGTTTGCGAGTTTTTTCTGGCAGATCGCAGATGTTGCAATCTGCTCTGCCATATCTCGATGAGGCAGATTTCTGCCCCATCGCACCAATTAACTCTTTTTTTTTGCTGCCATAACTTCTGTTTTTTTCTGCAACAAATAAGAGCTGTTCCAATATGAGTTCTTCTAGAAAATTTCAGTTTTTTCATAGCAATCAGCTTTAAAATATGCAAAAACAGCGCCATCTGTCGTTTTTGTTAAACAAACACAGGGTTGCACTCCAATAATCTACTAGATTAAAAGTTAACCTCGTCAGTGAGGGGATTACGTTTGACAGTTCTTGTATAAGTTAATCTCGCGATTACAAGTAGATTAGCGCTTTAATCTCGTCAACGACACTAATCGCGAGATTAACTGGTATATCAGAACATGGCATTAGTCATTGAGGTCTTTGTATGCGTCGTGGTTTTCGACGTTTGGCATTTTTGACATCTACGTACGTACTCTTTGATACGACGAGTCATATTTTTCCAGTAGTAGTGTCTTTTGATTTTAGCTAGCGTTTTAGTTATGCCTGTATGACCTCCTTGGATTGGATCGTCATGAAGTGTAGGCAGTATTTCTTGTATCTCTTTTTCTTTTGTTATAATGTTCACCGGCTGGAGTAGCGCTACTGGTAATGATTTTACTATTTTATTGCCCATTGTTTTGAAATTATCTAATGAAATTAATACAAAGATTTTTTCGTTCGGTGCCAATTTGAGTTGGCTAATTTTTAGCATACTAACTTAATTTTCAAGCCTTTGGAAGAACTGACCTTAGTCGAGAATTCTTGCGATAACTTTATTTCCATGTTTAAGAAGACATTTTAAATCGGTTATTCGCAAGGTCACTACATTTCGTACCTCGTCATTCGTGATGACTTCGTATACGTTGGGCTTGGATACATTTTCAAGACTTTGCCTTGGCAAAAGTTCATTGTTATTTACTGTACAGTTTTTATTTTGTCTACTTTGTTGCCTAGTAGTGACTTTCAGGACTTTATTTTGTAAGTCTTTTAATTCTTTGATGGTTATTCTTGATAACGCATCAGCTACATGATTGTCCTTGCCCTTAAGATACTCTACTGTGAACTCATACTCTTCATAATCAAGCCTCATTTTGGTTAATTTTGATGTTGGGTTAACCATAGAAAATAATTAGGTAAACGGTCTGTGGTCCGTTTTGACTGTGAAATTTACCATATTACCATATTTTGAAGTGATAAATTTACCATATTTTGAAGTGATAAATTGCCCAATAGATTGCTGATAGCTCTTGTTCTGTTTTTGATTTATTACTTTCACCTTTAGTGAAGTTGCGAGATGCATATGCTACAGGTAATTGAATATCATTATAATTTTGTGTTAATACCGCTCCGCATGGCTCTTAGCTGGCATCTGTGCTTATTCAAAATTTTTTGCTAAAATCAGGGTATTGGAGTCAAGTTGGATTCATTAATGCCGTCTTAAGATGTTCGAAGGCATGCTGGCAATCAGCTGTTCATTCGAATTTAACATCTTGTTTTTATATAATCTTGTTATGTGACGAGAGTAATCGGCAAAGTTTTTTATGAAACGTCTGTAATAGTTACAAAATGCAACAAATCGTCTAGCGGTGTCTGCGTCCGTAGGGACTGGGTATTTCTCAATAGGGGTTTTCACACGCAACGTTGTTATTCGTTATTCGTTAAAGTTCTACATGTGTTTTGTTTTTGTAAATTTAACAAAATGCCGGCTTAACGAATAACACTTTAACGAGCTGGCAGCCCCGACAAATTACTTGTTATTCGGTAAAACACTAATCAGCTGTTTTTTACTTTGTGTTTTGTCAGTTGTGTTGCAAATAATTGATTGAAAGTAGGTATTTTTACGATTAACAGCTGACGTAAAAAACGAGTCTTCACAATTGGCAGCCTTTAACAAATTTAACGAATAACGAATAACAACGTTGCGTGTGAAAACCCCTAATGACATCATATTTTTTGTCATCTGGCAAAATACCTTGATCAGTACATTTATGACCTAGAAAGGTCACTTCATGCATGAAGAATGTACACTTATCAGGGTGCAATTTAAGGTTGTGTTTCCTGCATAAATCAAAGACATTTCTCAGGTTTTTGATCATGTGATTTTCGGAACAACCGATGACAATGAGGTCATCCATATATAGGAATGCCTGGGATGGTTGAAGACCAGAAAATGCAATTGTCATCATTCTTTGGAATGAATTTGGCGCTATTTTTAAACCATAAGGTAATCGTGTGAAACGATAAGAGCCATTGCTCGTTGAAAAAGACGTTATATTTCTTGAATTTGCTTCAAGTTCTATTTGGCGGAATCCTGACATTAAGTCTAAGCACGAGAAGTATTTTGCTCGGACTAGTTGATCAAGAATATCATCTATTCTTGGAAGTGGAAATTTATCAGCTAACAATTTTTTATTTATTTGACGATAGTCTATTACCAAACGCCATCTTTTTTGACGTAGAATACGTCTTACGTTTCGGTATGAGTGTGCTATCCAAAAAAGTTGTTGTTGTAATATGGTTGCTTCACAAAATCGCTCATTGCTCATGAACTAATGAATAGATTTTCCTCAAATTAATTTCATTTTAAAACCAAGGCTTCAACCT
>JAWNNU010001157.1:0-29700 GCA_035044585.1 Scaptomyza polygonia
ATAAATGATATTTAAGAAATATGCGCACACTTGCTTCTAAAACTTTTTCCTTCTAACACTTTCTCTCCCTAACACTTTCTATCTAACAATTGCCTCTCTAACACTTTCTAATCTTAATATACAAGTATCAATACTCTTGTTTAGAACCTATGTATTGATCTTGCTGCTGCTGCGAAAGAAAATTCCATCCTTTGTTCACATAACCCTCACGAATGTTGTTTTTGGTATTGAAGATGACCATAACAATGCGAGCGGCTCTATGATTTTACTTGCCCTTGTTTATGATCTGCCTGCAGGAGTGCAAAGCAGCGCCGTCAAACCGGCGCACACTTGACTCCTATCTAATATGTGCGTGCGCACATTAATCAGGCGCAGACATGACGTCTCTAACACTTGCCCCCTCTAACACTTTCTCTCTTTAACACTTTCTCCCTCTAACACTTTCCCCCTCTAACACTTTCAAATCTTTGTCTAGAAGTATCAATGCTCTTGTTAAGAATATATTTATGGACCTTGCTGCTGCTGCTGATGCTGCGAAAGAAAATTCTCATACTTTGCTCACTGACCCTTACTATCATGAAATCATGAACGATCATGATCGTTGTTTATGGCTTGCTTGCGGGTGTGCAAAACAACGCACATCAAACAGGCACTCACTAGACTCTATCCTTGTTTTCTTTGCTCACTGATTCTTACTATCATAAAAATTCATTTTTTATTGCATGCAGGTGTGCTTTGTAAAGCATATTAACAGGCACACAATTGTCTCTAACAATTCTTAGTAAAATAGCCAAAACAGATCCTTTGAGCACCGATTCTCACAAATCCTGGTGTGCAGTTGCTGCTATTGTAAATAACAATGCGAGATAGGAATGTTCTCTTCTTTGACTATGATGTACTAACCAACCTTGACTGTGTTTTGATTTTTGACTGACAAAATTATCAATCCCTTGTTCTAAACCCTCCTTTGACTTTGATGCTTTTACAGGTGTCCATCTGAACGCTGTAAGATTTTGATCTGACAAAATTATCAATCCTTTGTTCTCAACCCTCCTTTGACTTTGATGCACTCACAGGTGACCACGCTTGATCTGACAAAATTACCAATCCTTTGTTCTCAACCCTCCTTTGGCTATGCTACACTTATAGGTGTCCACGCTTGATCTGATGAAATTCTCAATCCTTTGTTATCCACCCCTGGTATTTTTTAAAAGGGTCAAAAAATCAGCGGGGGGTAATAAAAGGGTCAAAAAAAAAATCAGCGGGGGTTAGGGTAATTAACCTGCAAAATTAATGGGGTTTTTGAGTGGGTTAGAACCGGCAAATTCCTACTACTAATACTTCATTTTAGTTTTTAATATGAATCATTTTAGTTTTTAATATGAAAGATTTTAGATTTTGATTTTTTAACTCCAAGATAGATACATAGTGCAACTATCGCAATTTAAGATCTGGCAATCATTTTTATGTAGAATGCTAGAAATGAAATTAATGAGAAAGAATCATTATAATATTTTATTTGGATGCTTACCGTGACGTGATTTGAACCATAGACTACTGAATATAGCGTTGAATGCGTTAGCTGTTGAGCCAATTCCAAAAACATTATGATTGTAGTTAATGCTTAAGTAAAGTGAATTTAATTTAGCTTTAAGCATTTTTAATGCTTTGAAATAACTTTTAAAAGAATAAGAACAATAGTAAACTATTCACAAAAAATCAATATTTAACAGCGACAAAAAAAAGTTTTACGAATGCCGCTAAGATTGAATCGTACTTGAATCAAGATCTTTCGCACTTGGTTTAAGCACTTAGAATGGGCACATCTTAAATTTAAAATTTTTCATTTGAGGCTTGTGCAGGAAAGATGAAGCACTATGATTCAAAAATGAATATGCTTAAATATAATATTTTTCAATCTGAAATCTAAAATGTAAATATTGGATTTAATCAGTTTTCTGATTTGTTCAAATTTAAAACAAAAAAATTCGATTTATAATAATATACACTTAAATTCTAAAGCGTTTCATACTGATTTCTAAAACTTAAATTTTCGATTCAAATGCGGTCGTTTTAAATACGAATTATAATATGGTGCATTTTTAAATTTAAAATTTTTCGTTTTAGGTTTGAGTAGTAATTATTCAAATCGAAATTTTTCCACATTGATTTTAGTACGAATCGTATTAAGTTTTATATTTTAATACGAATAATTTTAGTTTGTACGGAGCACTTAATTTTAAAGAAGATATGCTTCGGGTATGTTTAAACTTTTCAAAATTAATATATGAGTCAATTTTACTTTAAACGTCATCCAAAAAGTATCGAATGCTAGTGAGACACGAAAAAAAATGTATTAAGAGGCACAACAATAAGAGAGAATTAATAGGCAGGAATGCTACTGATAAGGAAGGTTTAAGCATAGGATTGGGAGTACAGCTTTTATTGGCTGGGTTAATGTTTAATATCAACGGGCTAGCGGTAGTACCCATTAGAGGATTAATACTGGGGACCAAAATGAGATTGGTGGGCTGTGCGGGTGGTGCCTTGAGCAAATTACGATTTCAGAAGCTACTGCGCGCAGCGATCGCGCTCACACACAGAGTACGGCTGGGTTGGCTGTGCTACGGCAGCTCATGTCGTAACGAACCTAGCAAGCCGAATGACATCGAATTCGCCCACAATTCACGAGGCAACAAACGGTAGTCCCCCGAGAGAGTAAAATCGCTAGGTTCCAGAAATGTTAGGTTAGTTGGGAAATAGCTGTTTGAACACTCTATAAGTATAAAACCTTGTTGCTACGACCTTTGCTTGAACGACGACGTCTTCTAGACATGACAAAATCAATTTAGTTCTATACGTGTGATGCACAAATTGCCATATTATTGGTTTATGACTCAGTAAAAATATTTAAGTACGTACCATTAAGAAAGTCTAAGTCTTTAGGCTCAGTTACCCGCGATTACCCAAACGTGAACTTAACTTGAACATGAAAACAAATACGAGCATGAAATTTAAGCGAACAGCTATGCACAAATTGTTATATTTTAAGTGTGTGCTATGACAGAGTTTGTCATTGGGGGTGTTCACTAGTCGTTGTAAAATGGCAAAGCGTAAAATTGCAAAATCAAAGGTGCAAAAAAATAAACACAAAAAACTGTCGTAAATTGCAAAAAAAGAATCGAGTAAAAATATTTAGTATCAACCATATTTCGATATTTTTGAGAAAAAAAGCTTTGGTCACATTAAACAAACATTAAAAATAAACTGCAACTTTTATATTTAGAAAAGTTAAACAAAATGTGCCCTTGGTATGACCAACTGAAATCTTCAACCATGCCAATGAAACTGAAGTTGCGGTACATATGTCTAATAAAGCTCATCTACTGCAGTGTTTATAAGGTACAGCGTGCATCTGTCTACTTAGGTAATAAACATGTGATCCTATTTCTACAGCACCCTCAGTTATTCTACCTATTTGACCTTAAATGCGCATATATTTCATGATTTGATATTTTGAATTTCCAACATGTGTCCCTTGCACTCTCGGTTGGTCTACCTGTATGACCCTTATGGCATATGGCATCTTTATAATTTATCTTATTCATACCTAAAAGTAACGAATCAAGGTTTTGCATTGAAATAACAGCTGGTCAAACAACTGTTTTACGACGACAATTACAACTGTAAAGCAAAAAAGGGAGCTTGTGTGTGACAAAATTACGCTTTGCAACTTTATAAGGCTAGTGAATACCCCAATTGTTTTCATATCATTCTAAAGCAAGCAGTTCACTTTCAATCAAGCAGTTCAGCTATGTCAATCAAGCAGTTTACGCATACAAATAGGCAGTTTCATCCACTATTTAATGAATGCTATTATACAACCTTCCTCTTCAATCACTCTATCTCTTAAAAACAAACTCCATCAAAATCAATTGCGTAGTTTTAAAGATTGAAGCATTCATGGGACATACAAGCGAACTTATTTTATGCTATGTAGTGATATGTAATTATGTGGGTGTGGGCATAGACCTTTTATATAGAACTACTACTAGACTGTGAAATTTCTAACAAGAGCTTTTAATGCTTTTTCGTATCGGGCTGCCGCTTTTAAACCCCGATTCCACTACAAGCCGAATGCAAGTATGTAATTAGAACTCGGGAATGTTGCTTCCGTTTGTATAAGATGCCCCTATGCACAATGAGAATCTTGTTCAAATTTCCCCGTTGGTCGGTTGCATTTCCCAACTGATGTTAGAATTTAACATAACAGAGCACTGAACAGCACTTTTACATAGTCGATAGTATGAAATTTCCTATCGATACTTGGTTTAAACAGTGCCACTTTGGGTAAAACAGCAGCTGGTCATCAAGTGCATGGAAAAAAAAACAAAACCCCTGTTAAAACAGGATGTGGATGAGTTGGATTTGTAGTGGAATCACCTACATCCGCGACTTGCTGTTAATGACGGATACAACCTAATAGAATTAGGGTATTAGCAACAAGAATTCATATAATAGAGCGTTCAAATGCAAAAATTCTGATATAGAGTTGGGAAGTCGTTTAGCAGCTACCACGCTCTCAGAGAGAAATATCGCAGGCTAGTTTTAGTTAAGTCGTGAGCCTCGAGCATATCGCGTCAGTCTGCTTGCTGGTTTCGCAGAGACGTGAGCCATACTGTATGTGTGCGCATAGCTTGTTTGTTTCTCTTCTTGTGTCCCTTTTCTTTGTATACCTGCTTGCGTATCGCTTTTGCCGCTATCCCTAGAGCAGCAACGCACTAGTGCGTTTACCCAAATTACATTTACATATACATATATATTTGTGTGTGCAAATGTGCGTTTTTTTTTGTTTGCAGTTTTGGTGGACTTGGGCTTTGAAATGATTTTTGTTATTTCATTTCGACTAGGTTTCATAAGCATGTCTGTGTGTCCTTTTGTGAATACATATGCATGTATAATTGTATGCGTAGCATTGGCATTGACATTCATTGACCTGCTGCGATCGTCATGAATGAGGACAATTTAATTAAAAGCAATTATGTTTCTATACTAATAAAATATACGTATTTTAATTCAATTTCAATATTGTACAATTGATTCGTCTTCTCACATTTAGCTCAAGAAACTTGGTTGGCAAGGTGCATAACAATTGCTAGTGCAAGTGTTTTGTGGGGTGGGACAGGTATCAAAAGGTCACAAAATACTTTATTTGAAGAAAAAAAAGCCCAGCCTTGTGGCAAACACTTGTTCCTCAAAACTCTTTTTCATCCCTCATTAACGCGCTTGGGTAAAAACAAACACAAGACTTTGACTTCGAAGGCAGTCAAATATCAGTTCTGCTGCTGCTGATCATTCATACTCTTCCCAGTTTTTACCCTATGACACTTTCTAACAACCCTTGCCATACAATTATGCAAAGATGTACACAAATTACGAAAGTGTATTCAAATACAAATACTAACAAACTTCTGTAAGTTCATGCTTTCCGCTGACCCTTCGCCGCTCCTTTAATCAACCGGCCGCTGAACGCAAAGCGCAACTGAAACAAAACAACAACCTGCTGGCTTCTCGTTACTGAGACGCTCACGCTGTTGTATGAAAAAATACCCTCTGTACCAATATTCAATAATTGTCAATGAAGTTTCTCACGTTTAGCTATAGAGTTGCACAAGGTTCATATAAGTCGATACCACCCTTCCATTATGGGAAGCAGCAGGTATATTCAAGTAAATGTCTAAAATAGCCAGTTTCACAATTTTAGAAAATTTTGTGACAACAACAAGAGAAATGAAGTGCGGCACAATTCGTGGATGATGGCTGTTATGTTTACATTATGAGTCTATGGTGTGCTATGCGGGCGACCCAATATTGTTGCCGCACTTCATTTCTCTTGTTGTTGTCACAAAATTTTCTAAAATTCTGAAATATATATTTTTATGAATATGTAATTTGGGTAAACGCACTAGTGCGTTGCTGCTCTAGGGATAGCGGCAAAAGCGATACGCAAGCAGGTATACAAAGAAAAGGGAGACAAGAAGAGAAACAAACAAGCTATGCGCACACATACAGTACGGCTCATGTCTCTGCGAAACCAGCAAGCAGACTGACGCGATATGCTCGAGGCTCACGACTTAAGTAAAACCATGGTTGAATTATACATGGTTAAGTCGTGAGAGCATGCTCGCTCAATTTTTAGGAGCCTGTTGTTAGTCGCAAAGCAGCTGTCAAAGTGATAAGTTGTGAGTGCGGACGAATTTTCCGTGGAATTTTAAGGTTATGTTACTTTTTTAGAACTATGTTTATATGTTTTATACGTTTATACATGTTTCATGTCATTTTATTTCATTTACATAATCAGTTTAAATTGTTGTTTACACATGTAGCCAAGAACACAGAGCGCTCTGAAATTAGAACCTCTGTTGAAAAATGTAAACAAAATCACACATCGTTCTATCTCGTTTTTGCACACTAAAACAAGACGATGAAGCAATATCGAAGCAGCAACTATGCTATCTCTCTTGCACTCGCATGGTCTTATCAACAGGCTCCTTCTGCCGCGCATGACTTAACCTTGTATAATTCAACCATGAGTAAAACTAGCCTGCGATATTTCTCTCTGAGAGCGTGGTAGCTGCTAAACGACTTCCCAACTCTATATCAGAATTTTTGCATTTGAACGCTCTATTATATGAATTCTTGTTGATATAATAGACATTGCAATTGCTAACAAGAGATTTAAAAGCTTTTTCGTCTCATGTTTCCGCACTTGCGACTTTTCTCAGTTTTTCCTTCGCCTCAGTAAGTTTGAGCGAGCGCGAAAGCGAATAGCATGTGCAGCCGTTTTTGTTTCACTTGCCCTTGTCGTCTATCGTTCGACATCCACGAATGGTAAATATTTGTTAGTATGCAAGCGCATTTGATACATACATTTCTTGCTGTGCGTGCTTGTCGTGAATTCTGTTATATCTGGTATTTTTCCTTATTTCTGTGTCGGCGGCATACGACATCGACACAAATGCACTACTGAATACACTTTCGGAATTTGTGTGCATCTTTGCATAACTGCATGGTAGTTGAGTTTGCTAGTGTCATGGAACTGAAAACATGAAAGAGTATTTAAAGCTAGCAAATGCAAAACTGTAATATGACTGTGTGTGGTCATGTATGCATATCCAGCACCTTGAAATGTGTGCGTGGCATTCGTATATAGTTTCTTGACCCGTCTCAACTATAATGTTTGTCAATTTATGAACAAGCTAAAAACATTCATAAAAATATGCATTTAATTATTATTAACTATAGGGAGTTTTGGCACTTGAATCCATTTATGGGCAACTTTTTAAAAAAAGATCATCACTGGCATCAGCAATATATTTTATGTTCAAGTAAAAGATGCGCATGGGCCTCCTTTTTGAGACACGGCACGGGCCAAGCACGGCTTGTTAAAGCTGAGGCCCAACACGGAATTTTTTATTAGAGGCACGGCACAAACAAATTTCGTAACTCAATTTTTTGTTGTATTTTGTAAGTATTTTATTAATATTATTTAATAAATTCAAACATTTTTCATTACTTACAGCTTTAACTTAGCCATTAACATTTGTCTCCATTTTGGTTTTTTCATATTTTATTTTAAATAATAAAAACGTCAATAAGTAACATGAAAACAGATACCCTGAACCCTGTTTTAAACGCGTACAGTCATTGTCTGTGTGTATATGAGACCAAACTAGAATATTCAATATCTCTGGTGTTCCTCAACCGATTTTGATGAAAAAGTTCAATATTTTGTATTAAGTTTCTAAAACATATTTAACATTTTCCAAATTCCAAATTTTATTCGACGGACGGACAGACAGACAGAGAGACGGACATGGCCATATCGACTCGGCTGTTGATGCTGATCAAGAATATATAAACATTATAAGCTATTTTAATGCATATTTTTAAGTAAAAATAAGATTATTATTTAGTGTCAAGATTGGGGTTCTACGATATCTGTGAAGGCTAGCAAATCGATAAAGCCTTTTACAAATATTAAGCTAGAGTCACTTTATTTGGTAGGAGAATAGCAATTGACATCGTACAAGGCTCTGCATAAAAATGTTGTTTATGCTTTAAACCAAACAATTTTGCAATGGTTTTATCTAATTTCCTACATTTCTAGCATAATTATGACATGATTGGCAGCTTTAAAATGTCTCAGCTGCGATTAGTATATCTTATATCTTAGAATTTCACGAATTAATAAAATCCAGCATAGTCATACTTTGATCAAGTATTGTCAAACTTGGATCAAGTTTCCAATTCTTGGAGAAAGAATAAAAATACTTTTTTTATGACCTTAAGTTTTAAGAACTCAAAAGCTTAAATCAAGTTCAATCAGTACTTGAATCAAGATTGGAAGTACTAAATTCAAGTTTAAAGAGAACTTACATCAAGAACAAACGAACTTAAAAAACCATACTTGAATCAAGTACGACATTCTCGGTAACTGTAATTCCGTACTTAGTGAGAAATCAAGTTCGAATTGTTGTGTTTTAAGTACGGAATACTTGATTTTTTCTATCAGTGTACATACATTTTAGTTACGTTATCTTATTTTAGTTGCGTCAGTCCTAAACCTAATTTTTCGTCAGCTGTTTATGATGTTGTCTGCTGCGGTTCGTTTTGCTTATTGCAGCCGCGTAAATATAATTTGTCTGGTCAATGTCTTCTTTGTGATAAAGTGCGTCGTCCCCTCTTTGCTGTATGCGCAAGCTCTCCAGCGTTAGTCTCGTTCTCTCTCTCCTCTCAACGTCAAGAACTTTGACCGCATCAAAATCAGCTGAGTGGTAATTTTCACTCAAATGTTGCGCTAGTGCTGTTGTGGTCTTTCTGTTCTTTGCGTCCCCTTTATGTTGTGTTATTCGTGTAGCGAGTGATCTTTTTGTTGTTCCAATGTAAACTCTATTCGTACTCTTCTCCTTCTTTTCCATTGCACTGTATTTCGTAGATGACTTTATTTTGCTTGTATCTGTCAATTTTGCCTTTCGTGTTCGTAAACAAACTTCTTGTTGTTTTGTGAGCTTTGTAAGCATATGTGATGTGCTCTGTGCTGTCATTTGGTATCAACTTCGTTAGCGTTGCTCTGTTCGTTATATTTTCTATGTACGGGATGCTGATGTATTGTTTATCTTTTGTCCCTTGGGTTATTGATTTTTGACTTTTTGTGTTATCAGGTTTAGCTATGTCGTCATTTATTAGTTTGTTTATCAAATGTATCGGATAGCTGTTTTTAATAAGCATCGTTTTGAGTTTTATATAGTGTTTTGGTCGGTGTTGTATGTCGCATAGGGTGTAGGTATTTCTAATAATATTCTTGATTCTGTTTATTTTCTGTGTCATCGGCTGGTTTGAGTCGTAGTTCATTATTCGTCCCGATGCTGTTCCTTTGGTGTATCAGTCAAATGTAAGTCTATTTTCCCTTCGTTCTATTTCCATATCAAGATAGGCAATTTTATTGTTTGTTTCTGCTTCTATTGTAAACTGTATTCTTTTGTGCTGTTTGTTGAATGTTTCTAATATGACTTGTGCTTCGGTCTTATTTATAATCAAAAACAAGTAGAAACGTTGCAGTCGGACGGATACCAGTAGTAAAACAGATTAAAAAAGAGCTGATTGCAATGGTGTGTGGATACGGCAGGGGTGTATGCTGTCTCAAAGATTGTCTGGTGCAGATGGGGATGCCAATAAGCTATCTTCCTTCCAAATTTGGTGACTCTAGCTCAAAGTTTGTTAAAGGTAGGGGCTGGGGCGGTTTTTTGGGGATCATTAACAGCTATTTTCCTAGCTCTAGCTTTAACGCTTTGGAAAATACACGCATTCCCGTTTTTAGAGAAGCATTGGGGCGGTTTGGGGCAGCTTGGGCAGTATGGATTGGCGTGGCATCCAAAGTTTTTATGCATTTTTTTGGGGGCTATAATCACCTATTTTGGCACAAAATTTGGTGGCTCTAACTTAAAAACTGTAAAAGATATAAGCATTTATGTTTTTAAACTGCGGGGGGGCTGGGGGCGGAATGGGTAGGTGGGGCTCCAAAACTTTGATGCAGTTTTTGGGGAGTCGTTACCAGTTATCTACCTAACAAATTTTGTGACTCTAGCTCAAACATTATGGAAGATACACGCACTACCGTTTTTAGGTTGGGGTGGTTGAGGGCGAATAGAGCAGTATAGATGAGCGTGGCATACAAAGTTTTTATGAATTTGGTTGGGGATCGTCAACACCTATCTTGGCACCAAATTTGATGGGTCTAGCAGTTTTTTAGTGATTGTTAGTAGCTATTTTCTCCCCAAATTTGGTAGTTCTAGCTGTAAGGGCTTGCGAAATAGCTGGATCTAACGATTTTGCGTTATCGAGTTTATCGATTTGCCAGCTCCCTAGTTATCGTAGAGCTCCAATCTATACACTTTAATTTACTATGCCATAGATAAAGAGATTCGCAAAGTTTGAAGTCTGTAACTTGAAGGGTGTGGAAAAAAGTTGCGAACATACGGACGGACAGACGGACGGACGGACATACACCATGACGGACATTGCACAAACCCAATATACTCTTTACCTTCGGTATCGAGTACAAAAAAAGTCATCAACGTATTTAGAGATATGATTGATTCTTATATTATGTAGCTTCAGCTCATCAATCGCGTCGTCTAAGATTTTGTCTAGAACTATATTTGCGATTGTCGGTGACAGCGGGTTCCTAGTTGGCATTCAAAATACTTGACTGTATGTTGTTGTATTTGAAGTAATTATTTTCAATTAGGACAAAATCTAGGAGTTCTTTAAATTTCTGTTTTGGTATGGATGTGTATATTGATATGTATGTCCATCTGTTCATTATGTTTTTTTGCTGCGGTGTTAATAGGTATGTTGGTGAAGAGTGAGATGACATCAAATGAGACTAGTATTTCCTCATTTCCGATTTCTAAGTCCTGTATATCGTTCTTCAATTCTGTTGAGTTCCTTATGTTATACTGTGTTCATTGTATGTTCTTAATAATGTTACCTTCATGTTTGGCCAATTTGTAGCATGGAACTTCAGTTGACGCAGATATGGGTCTCATTGGTGATCCGGTTTTATGTATTTTTGGCAATCCGTACAGTCGTGGTGCGTTTCCTCCAGAGCAATATGTCCTTAGTTTTGTTTTTATGCCTATGAATTTATTTTTATACAAATAGTTAACTATTGTGTTGTTTTTCGTGATTAGTTTTTGTGTAGGGTTAGTTCTTATTGTTTTGTATGTTGTTTTGTCATTAAGAAGTTGTTGTATCTTATCATAATATTCTCTCTTGTATAGTATAACAATTTTGTTGCTAATGTTGCTTTGTGTGAGTTTGTGTAGGCTCGTGTGTGGTATTGTTGTGTTGTTGCTGTTATTTGGTTGTTCAAGCCAATAGTTTCATTGTAATTTAAAAACATTCCATTTAAATTAAATTATCCTCCTACGCGTTTCGGCGACTTTGTCGCCTTCTTCAGGTAGCCTGATTTTTTTTTTGTTTGATACATTAATTTTGTGCTCAAAACTGCCGCTTTAAACATTTGAATACAATTTATTTATGCAGTTAACTAGTGATTACTTCGGAATGTGTAATCGTACTAAACTGCACATAGCTCTTGTTCAATGGTTTTATTTAGTACTGCTGGCCCTTCAATCTACGTAGTTTTCGACTACTCGACGACGCTTTAACTAGCAACGCCTGATGTTCGCAAGGCTTCTTTATGGCTTCCTTGACACTGCAAGGATTCCTCCAATAGTCTCTCCTACTCTCAGGCTCTGTCTTTAGCTGCACCTTTCCTTCGCCAGGCTCACAAGTTAGATATTTGGTGTGATTAGAAGTTGCTGTACAGATTCAACACACCACAAGGCTTGTTGATTTTACGATCTGATTACTTTTTACACGTTTTATAATTATTAAGGACAGTTTTTCCGTAAATATCCTTAAGAGTGTTCCTGCTTGGTTCACTTTCACTCTTAGTTTTCCACTGATTCATAGTTTTCGGCGGACTCCGTTTTTTGACTGACTTCTTAGTTTTCGACTGACTTCTCGCGCTTTAGCAAACGGTTCCTTTTATATGTTCTGATGCCTCGCTGGACCGGGGCCTGTCGGCGCCAAGGGCAAACGTGGCTTGATCGTTCTAAAACTTTCTGCCTAGCAACAACGGTTCCTGGTTGTTGCCGATCACGCCTGCCGTTGGTGTGACGGTGATCACTAGATCCTCTGAGTGCACCGCTCGCACACCAACGACCCTCTGCCACGACATGAACGGTACGTATTTTATGACTCCCATGAGCCAAACACGTACCTTAGCGCTGACATCCTGTGTCAGAGCGAGACAGCATGCGAATTCGCCACAACACTGGTCCGGTTGCGGATCTGCGTCAGAGCGTCATTTGTGAGGCGCTATATATCCAATATGGCTCCTTCGACGAGATTTTTTGCAAATGTAGAGGCTGTAAATCAAATCACTGGGCTGATTCCAGAAAATATGGCGAATATGCTTCAAAAACAGCATCACTTCTAGCAGAACTATATCCACAAAAAAATTTGACGACAGTCAATAAATATATAATTAAGTCTCATTCTTTGTCAATTGGAGAGCTTTTTGAAGAAGGACAGGAGTCTTGAAGTAACCTTTATAAAATATACAGATTGCTTAACACTTGCAAAGGATCAAGGGTGAGACAAAATGAGGACCTCTTCAACATGTTCGCTGCAACTTCCGGTCCACTTATTTCATAACTGCGGCATGTAAAGTCACGAAAGAACGTAGAAAATAATTTTAGTTCAGATATTATAATTCTTTTAATATAACTTCTGTTGTAGATTGTGAGCAATACATTACAAAGGATGAATATAAAAAAAAAAATTTTATTTTGTATATGGTGTAATAGTTTTGAATTATACACGCCTTTCAAAAAAATAAATAGATAAGTAGTAGGGAATTGCCGGTTCTACACCAATCAAACCCCCCATAAATTTTGACAGTTTTATTACCCCCGCTGATTTTTGACCCTTTTATAACCCCCCGCTGATTTTTTGACCGTTTTAAACATTTTTTCTATAATCGTGACCTTTTTTTAATAATACCAGGGGTGGAGAACAAAGGATTGATAATTTCATCAGATCAAGCGTGGACACCTGTGAGTGCTTGAAAGTAAAAGGAGGGTTGAGAACAAAGGATTGATAATTTTGTCAGGTAAAAATCAAAACACAGTCAAGGTTGGTTAGTTCATCATAGTCAAAGGAGAAAACATTCCTATCTCGCATTGTTATTAACAACAGCAGCAGCAGCAGCAGCAAGATCAATACATACTTCTAGATTATGATTAGAAAGTGTTAGAGGGGACAAGTGTTAGAGGGGACAAGTGTTAGAGGGGGCAAATGTTAGAGGGGGCAAGTGTTAGAGACGTCATGTCTGCGCCTGATTAATGTGCGCACGCACATATTAGATAGGAGTCAAGTGTGCGCCGGTTTGACGGCGCTGCTTTGCACTCCTGCAGGCAGATCATAAACAAGGGCAAGTAAAATCATAGAGCCGCTCGCATTGTTATGGTCAACTGCAATACCAAAAACATACATTTTAGTTATGTCATCTTATTTTAGTTGCGTCAGTCCTAATCCTAATTTTTCGTCAGCTGTTAATGATGTTGTCTGCTGCGGTTCGTTTTGCTTATTGCAGCCACGTAAATATAATTTGTCTGGTCAATGTCTTCTTTGTGATTAAGTGCGTCGTCCCCTCTTTGCTGTATGCGCAAGATCTCCAGCGTTAGTCTCGTTCTCTCTCTCCTCTCAACGTCAAGAACTTTGACCGCATCAAAATCAGCTGAGTGGTAATTTTCACTCAAATGTTGCGCTAGTGCTGTTGTGGTCTTTCTGTTCTTTGCGTCCCCTTTATTTTGTGTTATTCGTGTAGAGAGTGATCTTTTTGTTGTTCCAATGTTAACTCTATTCGTACTCTTCTCCTTCTTTTCCATTGCACTGTATTTCGTAGATGACTTTATTTTGCTTGTATCTGTCAATTTTGCCTTTCGTGTTCGTAAACAAACTTCTTGTTGTTTTGTGAGCTTTGTAAGCATATGTGATGTGCTCTGTGCTGTCATTTGGTATCAACTTCGTTAGCGTTGCTCTGTTCGTTATATTTTCTATGTACGGGATGCTGATGTATTGTTTATCTTTTGTCCCTTGGGTTATTGATTTTTGACTTTTTGTGTTATCAGGTTTAGCTATGTCGTCATTTATTAGTTTGTTTATCAAATGTATCGGATAGCTGTTTTTAATAAGCATCGTTTTGAGTTTTATATAGTTTTTTGGTCGGTGTTGTATGTCGCATAGGGTGTAGGTATTTCTAATAATATTCTTGATTCTGTTTATTTTCTGTGTCATCGGCTGGTTTGAGTCGTAGTTCATTATTCGTCCCGATGCTGTTCCTTTGGTGTATCAGTCAAATGTAAGTCTATTTTCCCTTCGTTCTATTTCCATATCAAGATAGGCAATTTTATTGTTTGTTTCTGCTTCTATTGTAAACTGTATTCTTTTGTGCTGTTTGTTGAATGTTTCTAATATGACTTGTGCTTCGGTCTTATTTATAATCAAAAACAAGTAGAAACGTTGCAGTCGGACGGATACCAGTAGTAAAACAGATTAAAAAAGAGCTGATTGCAATGGTGTGTGGATACGGCAGGGGTGTATGCTGTCTCAAAGATTGTCTGGTGCAGATGGGGATGCCAATAAGCTATCTTCCTTCCAAATTTGGTGTCTCTAGCTCAAAGTTTGTTAAAGGTAGGGGCTGGGGCGGTTTTTTGGGGATCATTAATAGCTATTTTCCTAGCTCTAGCTTTAACGCTTTGGAAAATACACGCATTCCCGTTTTTAGAGAAGCATTGGGGCGGTTTGGGGCAGCTTGGGCAGTATGGATTGGCGTGGCATCCAAAGTTTTTATGCATTTTTTTGGGGGCTATAATCACCTATTTTGGCACAAAATTTGGTGGCTCTAACTTAAAAACTGTAAAAGATATAAGCATTTATGTTTTTAAACTGCGGGGGGGCTGGGGGCGGAATGGGTAGGTGGGGCTCCAAAACTTTGATGCAGTTTTTGGGGAGTCGTTACCAGTTATCTACCTAACAAATTTTGTGACTCTAGCTCAAACAGTATGGAAGATACACGCACTACCGTTTTTAGCGAAGCGTTGGGGTGGTTAAGGGCGGATAGAGCAGTATAGATGGGCGTGGCATACAAAGTTTTTATGAATTTGGTTGGGGATCGTCAACACCTATCTTGGCACCAAATTTGATGGGTCTAGCAGTTTTTTAGGGATTGTTAGTAGCTATTTTCTCCCCAAATTTGGTAGTTCTAGCTGTAAGAGCTTGCGAAATAGCTGGATCTAACGATTTTGCGTTATCGAGTTTATCGATTTGCCAGCTCCCTAGTTATCGTAGAGCTCCAATCTATACACTTTAATTTACTATGCCATAGATAAAGAGATTCGCAAAGTTTGAAGTCTGTAACTTGAAGGGTGTGGAAAAAAGTTGCGAACATACGGACGGACAGACGGACGGACGGACATACACCATGACGGACATTGCATAAACCCAATATACTCTTTACCTTCGGTATCGAGTACAAAAAAAGTCATCAACGTATTTCGAGATATGATTGATTCTTATATTATGTAGCTTCAGCTCATCAATCGCGTCGTCTAAGATTTTGTCTAGAACTATATTTGCGATTGTCGGTGACAGCGGGTTCCTAGTTGGCATTCAAAATACTTGACTGTATGTTGTTGTATTTGAAGTAATTATTTTCAATTAGGACAAAATCTAGGAGTTCTTTAAATTTCTGTTTTGGTATGGATGTGTATATTGATATGTATGTCCATCTGTTCATTATGTTTTTTGCTGCGGTGTTAATAGGTATGTTGGTGAAGAGTGAGATGACATCAAATGAGACGAGTATTTCCTCATTTCCGATTTCTAAGTCCTGTATATCGTTCTTCAATTCTGTTGAGTTCCTTATGTTATACTGTGTTGATTGTATGTTCTTAATAATGTCACCTTCATGTTTGGCCAATTTGTAGCATGGAACTTCAGTTGACGCAGATATGGGTCTCATTGGTGATCCGGTTTTATGTATTTTTGGTAATCCGTACAGTCGTGGTGCGTTTCTGTCCTTAGTTTTGTTTTTATGCCTATGAATTTATTTTTATACAAATAGTTAACTATTGTGTTGTTTTTCGTGATTAGTTTTTGTGTAGGGTTAGTTCTTATTGTTTTGTCATTAAGAAGTTGTTGTATCGTATCATAATATCCTCTCTTGTATAGTATAACAATTTTGTTGCTAATGTTGCTTTGTGTGAGTTTGTGTAGGCTCGTGTGTGGTATTGTTGTGTTGTTGCTGTTATTTGGTTGTTCAAGCCAATAGTTTCATTGTAATTTAAAAACATTCCATTTAAATTAAATTATCCTCCTACGCGTTTCGGCGACTTTGTCGCCTTCTTCAGGTAGCCTGATTTTTTTTTGTTTGATACATTAATTTTGTGCTCAAAACTGCCGCTTTAAACATTTGAATACAATTTATTTATGCAGTTAACTAGTGATTACTTCGGAATGTGTAATCGTACTAAACTGCACATAGCTCTTGTTCAATGGTTTTATTTAGTACTGCTGGCCCTTCAATCTACGTAGTTTTCGACTACTCGACGACGCTTTAACTAGCAACGCCTGATGTTCGCAAGGCTTCTTTATGGCTTCCTTGACACTGCAAGGATTCCTCCAATAGTCTCTCCTACTCTCAGGCTCTGTCTTTAGCTGCACCTTTCCTTCGCCAGGCTCACAAGTTAGATATTTGGTGTGATTAGAAGTCGCTGTACAGATTCAACACACCACAAGGCTTGTTGATTTTACGATCTGATTACTTTTTACACGTTTTATAATTATTAAGGACAGTTTTTCCGTAAATATCCTTAAGAGTGTTCCTGCTTGGTTCACTTTCACTCTTAGTTTTCCACTGATTCATAGTTTTCGGCGGACTCCGTTTTTTGACTGACTTCTTAGTTTTCGACTGACTTCTCGCGCTTTAGCAAACGGTTCCTTTTATATGTTCTGCTGCCTCGCTGGACCGGGGCCTGTCGGCGCCAAGGGCAAACGTGGCTTGATCGTTCTAAAACTTTCTGCCTAGCAACAACGGTTCCTGGTTGTTGCCGATCACGCCTGCCGTTGGTGTGACGGTGATCACTAGATCCTCTGAGTGCACCGCTCGCACACCAACGACCCTCTGCCACGACATGAACGGTACGTATTTTATGACTCCCATGAGCCAAACACGTACCTTAGCGCTGACATCCTGTGTCAGAGCGAGACAGCATGCGAATTCCCCACAACACTGGTCCGGTTGCGGATCTGCGTCAGAGCGTCATTTGTAAGGCGCTATATATCCAATATGGCTCCTTCGACGAGATTTTTTGCAAATGTAGAGGCTGTAAATCCAATCACTGGGCTGATTCCAGAAAATATGGCGAATATGCTTCGAAAACAGCATCACTTCTAGCAGAACTATATCCACAAAAAAATTTGACGACAGTCAATAAAAGATATAATTAAGTCTCATTCTTTGTCAATTGGAGAGCTTTTTGAAGAAGGACAGGAGTCTTAAAATAACCTTTATAAAATATACAGATTGCTTAACACTTGCAAAGGATCAAGGGTGAGACAAAATGAGGACCTCTTCAACATGTTCGCTGCAACTTCCGATCCACTTATTTCATAACTGCGGCATGTAAAGTCACGAAAGAACGTAGAAAATAATTTTAGTTCAGATATTATAATTCTTTTAATATAACTTCTGTTGTAGATTGTGAGCAATACATTACAAAGGATGAATATAAAAAAAAAAATTTTATTTTGTATATGGTGTAATAGTTTTGAATTATACACGCCTTTCAAAAAAATAAATAGATAAGTAGTAGGGAATTGCCGGTTCTACACCAATCAAACCCCCCATAAATTTTGACAGTTTTATTACCCCCGCTGATTTTTGACCCTTTTATAGCCCCCCGCTGATTTTTTGACCGTTTTAAACATTTTTTCTATAATCGTGACCTTTTTTTAATAATACCAGGGGTGGAGAACAAAGGATTGATAATTTCATCAGATCAAGCGTGGACACCTGTGAGTGCTTGAAAGTAAAAGGAGGGTTGAGAACAAAGGATTGATAATTTTGTCAGGTAAAAATCAAAACACAGTCAAGGTTGGTTAGTTCATCATAGTCAAAGGAGAAAACATTCCTATCTCGCATTGTTATTAACAACAGCAGCAGCAGCAGCAGCAAGATCAATACATACTTCTAGATTATGATTAGAAAGTGTTAGAGGGGACAAGTGTTAGAGGGGACAAGTGTTAGAGGGGGCAAATGTTAGAGGGGGCAAGTGTTAGAGACGTCATGTCTGCGCCTGATTAATGTGCGCACGCACATATTAGATAGGAGTCAAGTGTGCGCCGGTTTGACGGCGCTGCTTTGCACTCCTGCAGGCAGATCATAAACAAGGGCAAGTAAAATCATAGAGCCGCTCGCATTGTTATGGTCAACTGCAATACCAAAAACATACATTTTAGTTATGTCATCTTATTTTAGTTGCGTCAGTCCTAATCCTAATTTTTCGTCAGCTGTTTATGATGTTGTCTGCTGCGGTTCGTTTTGCTTATTACAGCCGCGTAAATATAATTTGTCTGGTCAATGTCTTCTTTGTGATAAAGTGCGTCGTCCCCTCTTTGCTGTATGCGCAAGCTCTCCAGCGTTAGTCTCGTTCTCTCTCTCCTCTCAACGTCAAGAACTTTGACCGCATCAAAATCAGCTGAGTGGTAATTTTCACTCAAATGTTGCGCTAGTGCTGTTGTGGTCTTTCTGTTCTTTGCGTCCCCTTTATGTTGTGTTATTCGTGTAGCGAGTGATCTTTTTGTTGTTCCAATGTAAACTCTATTCGTACTCTTCTCCTTCTTTTCCATTGCACTGTATTTCGTAGATGACTTTATTTTGCTTGTATCTGTCAATTTTGCCTTTCGTGTTCGTAAACAAACTTCTTGTTGTTTTGTGAGCTTTGTAAGCATATGTGATGTGCTCTGTGCTGTCATTTGGTATCAACTTCGTTAGCGTTGCTCTGTTCGTTATATTTTCTATGTACGGGATGCTGATGTATTGTTTATCTTTTGTCCCTTGGGTTATTGATTTTTGACTTTTTGTGTTATCAGGTTTAGCTATGTCGTCATTTATTAGTTTGTTTATCAAATGTATCGGATAGCTGTTTTTAATAAGCATCGTTTTGAGTTTTATATAGTTTTTTGGTCGGTGTTGTATGTCGCATAGGGTGTAGGTATTTCTAATAATATTCTTGATTCTGTTTATTTTCTGTGTCATCGGCTGGTTTGAGTCGTAGTTCATTATTCGTCCCGATGCTGTTCCTTTGGTATATCAGTCAAATGTAAGTCTATTTTCCCTTCGTTCTATTTCCATATCAAGATAGGCAGTTTTATTGTTTGTTTCTGCTTCTATTGTAAACTGTATTCTTTTGTGCTGTTTGTTGAATGTTTCTAATATGACTTGTGCTTCGGTCTTATTTATAATCAAAAACAAGTAGAAACGTTGCAGTCGGACGGATACCAGTAGTAAAACAGATTAAAAAAGAGCTGATTGCAATGGTGTGTGGATACGGCAGGGGTGTATGCTGTCTCAAAGATTGTCTGGTGCAGATGGGGATGCCAATAAGCTATCTTCCTTCCAAATTTGGTGACTCTAGCTCAAAGTTTGTTAAAGGTAGGGGCTGGGGCGGTTTTTTGGGGATCATTAATAGCTATTTTCCTAGCTCTAGCTTTAACGCTTTGGAAAATACACGCATTCCCGTTTTTAGAGAAGCATTGGGGCGGTTTGGGGCAGCTTGGGCAGTATGGATTAGCGTGGCATCCAAAGTTTTTATGCATTTTTTTGGGGGCTATAATCACCTATTTTGGCACAAAATTTGGTGGCTCTAACTTAAAAACTGTAAAAGATATAAGCATTTATGTTTTTAAACTGCGGGGGGGCTGGGGGCGGAATGGGTAGGTGGGGCTCCAAAACTTTGATGCAGTTTTTGGGGAGTCGTTACCAGTTATCTACCTAACAAATTTTGTGACTCTAGCTCAAACAGTATGGAAGATACACGCACTACCGTTTTTAGCGAAGCGTTGGGGTGGTTAAGGGCGGATAGAGCAGTATAGATGGGCGTGGCATACAAAGTTTTTATGAATTTGGTTGGGGATCGTCAACACCTATCTTGGCACCAAATTTGATGGGTCTAGCAGTTTTTTAGGGATTGTTAGTAGCTATTTTCTCCCCAAATTTGGTAGTTCTAGCTGTAAGGGCTTGCGAAATAGCTGGATCTAACGATTTTGCGTTATCGAGTTTATCGATTTGCCAGCTCCCTAGTTATCGTAGAGCTCCAATCTATACACTTTAATTTACTATGCCATAGATAAAGAGATTCGCAAAGTTTGAAGTCTGTAACTTGAAGGGTGTGGAAAAATGTTGCGAACATACGGACGGACAGACGGACGGACGGACATACACCATGACGGACATTGCATAAACCCAATATACTCTTTACCTTCGGTATCGAGTACAAAAAAAGTCATCAACGTATTTCGAGATATGATTGATTCTTATATTATGTAGCTTCAGCTCATCAATCGCGTCGTCTAAGATTTTGTCTAGAACTATATTTGCGATTGTCGGTGACAGCGGGTTCCTAGTTGACATTCAAAATACTTGACTGTATGTTGTTGTATTTGAAGTAATTATTTTCAATTAGGACAAAATCTAGGAGTTCTTTAAATTTCTGTTTTGGTATGGATGTGTATATTGATATGTATGTCCATCTGTTCATTATGTTTTTTGCTGCGGTGTTAATAGGTATGTTGGTGAAGAGTGAGATGACATCAAATGAGACGAGTATTTCCTCATTTCCGATTTCTAAGTCCTGTATATCGTTCTTCAATTCTGTTGAGTTCCTTATGTTATACTGTGTTGATTGTATGTTCTTAATAATGTCACCTTCATGTTTGGCCAATTTGTAGCATGGAACTTCAGTTGACGCAGATATGGGTCTCATTGGTGATCCGGTTTTATGTATTTTTGGTAATCCGTACAGTCGTGGTGCGTTTCCTCCAGAGCAATATGTCCTTAGTTTTGTTTTTATGCCTATGAATTTATTTTTATACAAATAGTTAACTATTGTGTTGTTTTTCGTGATTAGTTTTTGTGTAGGGTTAGTTCTTATTGTTTTGTCATTAAGAAGTTGTTGTATCGTATCATAATATCCTCTCTTGTATAGTATAACAATTTTGTTGCTAATGTTGCTTTGTGTGAGTTTGTGTAGGCTCGTGTGTGGTATTGTTGTGTTGTTGCTGTTATTTGGTTGTTCAAGCCAATAGTTTCATTGTAATTTAAAAACATTCCATTTAAATTAAATTATCCTCCTACGCGTTTCGGCGACTTTGTCGCCTTCTTCAGGTAGCCTGATTTTTTTTTGTTTGATACATTAATTTTGTGCTCAAAACTGCCGCTTTAAACATTTGAATACAATTTATTTATGCAGTTAACTAGTGATTACTTCGGAATGTGTAATCGTACTAAACTGCACATAGCTCTTGTTCAATGGTTTTATTTAGTACTGCTGGCCCTTCAATCTACGTAGTTTTCGACTACTCGACGACGCTTTAACTAGCAACGCCTGATGTTCGCAAGGCTTCTTTATGGCTTCCTTGACACTGCAAGGATTCCTCCAATAGTCTCTCCTACTCTCAGGCTCTGTCTTTAGCTGCACCTTTCCTTCGCCAGGCTCACAAGTTAGATATTTGGTGTGATTAGAAGTCGCTGTACAGATTCAACACACCACAAGGCTTGTTGATTTTACGATCTGATTACTTTTTACACGTTTTATAATTATTAAGGACAGCTTTTCCGTAAATATCCTTAAGAGTGTTCCTGCTTGGTTCACTTTCACTCTTAGTTTTCCACTGATTCATAGTTTTCGGCGGACTCCGTTTTTTGACTGACTTCTTAGTTTTCGACTGACTTCTCGCGCTTTAGCAAACGGTTCCTTTTATATGTTCTGCTGCCTCGCTGGACCGGGGCCTGTCGGCGCCAAGGGCAAACGTGGCTTGATCGTTCTAAAACTTTCTGCCTAGCAACAACGGTTCCTGGTTGTTGCCGATCACGCCTGCCGTTGGTGTGACGGTGATCACTAGATCCTCTGAGTGCACCGCTCGCACACCAACGACCCTCTGCCACGACATGAACGGTACGTATTTTATGACTCCCATGAGCCAAACACGTACCTTAGCGCTGACATCCTGTGTCAGAGCGAGACAGCATGCGAATTCGCCACAACACTGGTCCGGTTGCGGATCTGCGTCAGAGCGTCATTTGTAAGGCGCTATATATCCAATATGGCTCCTTCGACGAGATTTTTTGCAAATGTAGAGGCTGTAAATCAAATCACTGGGCTGATTCCAGAAAATATGGCGAATATGCTTCGAAAACAGCATCACTTCTAGCAGAACTATATCCACAAAAAAATTTGACGACAGTCAATAAAAGATATAATTAAGTCTCATTCTTTGTCAATTGGAGAGCTTTTTGAAGAAGGACAGGAGTCTTAAAATAACCTTTATAAAATATACAGATTGCTTAACACTTGCAAAGGATCAAGGGTGAGACAAAATGAGGACCTCTTCAACATGTTCGCTGCAACTTCCGATCCACTTATTTCATAACTGCGGCATGTAAAGTCACGAAAGAACGTAGAAAATAATTTTAGTTCAGATATTATAATTCTTTTAATATAACTTCTGTTGTAGATTGTGAGCAATACATTACAAAGGATGAATATAAAAAAAAAAATTTTATTTTGTATATGGTGTAATAGTTTTGAATTATACACGCCTTTCAAAAAAATAAATAGATAAGTAGTAGGGAATTGCCGGTTCTACACCAATCAAACCCCCCATAAATTTTGACAGTTTTATTACCCCCGCTGATTTTTGACCCTTTTATAACCCCCCGCTGATTTTTTGACCGTTTTAAACATTTTTTCTATAATCGTGACCTTTTTTTAATAATACCAGGGGTGGAGAACAAAGGATTGATAATTTCATCAGATCAAGCGTGGACACCTGTGAGTGCTTGAAAGTAAAAGGAGGGTTGAGAACAAAGGATTGATAATTTTGTCAGGTAAAAATCAAAACACAGTCAAGGTTGGTTAGTTCATCATAGTCAAAGGAGAAAACATTCCTATCTCGCATTGTTATTAACAACAGCAGCAGCAGCAGCAGCAAGATCAATACATACTTCTAGATTATGATTAGAAAGTGTTAGAGGGGACAAGTGTTAGAGGGGACAAGTGTTAGAGGGGGCAAATGTTAGAGGGGGCAAGTGTTAGAGACGTCATGTCTGCGCCTGATTAATGTGCGCACGCACATATTAGATAGGAGTCAAGTGTGCGCCGGTTTGACGGCGCTGCTTTGCACTCCTGCAGGCAGATCATAAACAAGGGCAAGTAAAATCATAGAGCCGCTCGCATTGTTATGGTCAACTGCAATACCAAAAACATACATTTTAGTTATGTCATCTTATTTTAGTTGCGTCAGTCCTAATCCTAATTTTTCGTCAGCTGTTTATGATGTTGTCTGCTGCGGTTCGTTTTGCTTATTACAGCCGCGTAAATATAATTTGTCTGGTCAATGTCTTCTTTGTGATAAAGTGCGTCGTCCCCTCTTTGCTGTATGCGCAAGCTCTCCAGCGTTAGTCTCGTTCTCTCTCTCCTCTCAACGTCAAGAACTTTGACCGCATCAAAATCAGCTGAGTGGTAATTTTCACTCAAATGTTGCGCTAGTGCTGTTGTGGTCTTTCTGTTCTTTGCGTCCCCTTTATGTTGTGTTATTCGTGTAGCGAGTGATCTTTTTGTTGTTCCAATGTAAACTCTATTCGTACTCTTCTCCTTCTTTTCCATTGCACTGTATTTCGTAGATGACTTTATTTTGCTTGTATCTGTCAATTTTGCCTTTCGTGTTCGTAAACAAACTTCTTGTTGTTTTGTGAGCTTTGTAAGCATATGTGATGTGCTCTGTGCTGTCATTTGGTATCAACTTCGTTAGCGTTGCTCTGTTCGTTATATTTTCTATGTACGGGATGCTGATGTATTGTTTATCTTTTGTCCCTTGGGTTATTGATTTTTGACTTTTTGTGTTATCAGGTTTAGCTATGTCGTCATTTATTAGTTTGTTTATCAAATGTATCGGATAGCTGTTTTTAATAAGCATCGTTTTGAGTTTTATATAGTTTTTTGGTCGGTGTTGTATGTCGCATAGGGTGTAGGTATTTCTAATAATATTCTTGATTCTGTTTATTTTCTGTGTCATCGGCTGGTTTGAGTCGTAGTTCATTATTCGTCCCGATGCTGTTCCTTTGGTGTATCAGTCAAATGTAAGTCTATTTTCCCTTCGTTCTATTTCCATATCAAGATAGGCAGTTTTATTGTTTGTTTCTGCTTCTATTGTAAACTGTATTCTTTTGTGCTGTTTGTTGAATGTTTCTAATATGACTTGTGCTTCGGTCTTATTTATAATCAAAAACAAGTAGAAACGTTGCAGTCGGACGGATACCAGTAGTAAAACAGATTAAAAAAGAGCTGATTGCAATGGTGTGTGGATACGGCAGGGGTGTATGCTGTCTCAAAGATTGTCTGGTGCAGATGGGGATGCCAATAAGCTATCTTCCTTCCAAATTTGGTGACTCTAGCTCAAAGTTTGTTAAAGGTAGGGGCTGGGGCGGTTTTTTGGGGATCATTAATAGCTATTTTCCTAGCTCTAGCTTTAACGCTTTGGAAAATACACGCATTCCCGTTTTTAGAGAAGCATTGGGGCGGTTTGGGGCAGCTTGGGCAGTATGGATTGGCGTGGCATCCAAAGTTTTTATGCATTTTTTTGGGGGCTATAATCACCTATTTTGGCACAAAATTTGGTGGCTCTAACTTAAAAACTGTAAAAGATATAAGCATTTATGTTTTTAAACTGCGGGGGGGCTGGGGGCGGAATGGGTAGGTGGGGCTCCAAAACTTTGATGCAGTTTTTGGGGAGTCGTTACCAGTTATCTACCTAACAAATTTTGTGACTCTAGCTCAAACAGTATGGAAGATACACGCACTACCGTTTTTAGCGAAGCGTTGGGGTGGTTGAGGGCGAATAGAGCAGTATAGATGAGCGTGGCATACAAAGTTTTTATGAATTTGGTTGGGGATCGTCAACACCTATCTTGGCACCAAATTTGATGGGTCTAGCAGTTTTTTAGTGATTGTTAGTAGCTATTTTCTCCCCAAATTTGGTAGTTCTAGCTGTAAGGGCTTGCGAAATAGCTGGATCTAACGATTTTGCGTTATCGAGTTTATCGATTTGCCAGCTCCCTAGTTATCGTAGAGCTCCAATCTATACACTTTAATTTACTATGCCATAGATAAAGAGATTCGCAAAGTTTGAAGTCTGTAACTTGAAGGGTGTGGAAAAAAGTTGCGAACATACGGACGGACAGACGGACGGACGGACATACACCATGACGGACATTGCACAAACCCAATATACTCTTTACCTTCGGTATCGAGTACAAAAAAAGTCATCAACGTATTTAGAGATATGATTGATTCTTATATTATGTAGCTTCAGCTCATCAATCGCGTCGTCTAAGATTTTGTCTAGAACTATATTTGCGATTGTCGGTGACAGCGGGTTCCTAGTTGGCATTCAAAATACTTGACTGTATGTTGTTGTATTTGAAGTAATTATTTTCAATTAGGACAAAATATAGGAGTTCTTTAAATTTCTGTTTTGGTATGAGTAGTAGGGAATTGCCGGTTCTACGCCAATCAAACCCCCCATTAATTTTGACAGGTTAATTACCCCCCGCTGATTTTTTTTTTTTTTTTACCCTTTTATTACCCTCCGCTGATTTTTTGACCCTTTTAAAAAATACCAGGGGTGGATAACAAACGATTGAGAATTTCATCAGATCGAGCGTGGTCACTTGTGAGTGCAGCAAAGTCAAAGGAGGGTTGAGAACAAAGGATTGATAATTTCATCAGATCAAAATCTTACAGCGTTCAGATGGACACCTGTAAGTGTATCAAAGTGAAATAAAGGGGTTGAGAACAAAGGATTGATAATTTTGTCAGTTAAAAATCAAAACACAGTCAAGGTTGATTAGTACATCATAGTCAAAGGAGAAAACATCCCTATCTCGCATTGTTATTAACAACAGCAGCAACAAGCACACCAGGATTTGTGAGAATCGGTGCTCAAAGGATCTGTTTTGGCTATTTTACTAAGAATTGTAAGAGACAATTGTGTGCCTGTTTAATATACGTTACCTTGCACACCTGCATGCAATAAAAAATGAATTTTTATGATAGTTAGAATCAGTGAGCAAAGATTACAAGGATAGAGTCTAGTGAGTGCCTGTTTGATGTGCGTTGTTTTGCACACCCGTAAGCAAGCCATAAACAACGATCATGATCGTTCATGATTTCATGATCGTAAGGGTCAGTGAGCAAAGTATGAGAATTTTCTTTCGCAGCAGCAGCAGCAAGGTCAATACATAGATTCTTAACAAGAGCATTGATAATTGAAGACAAAGATTTGAAAGTGTTAGAGGGGGAAAGTGTTAGAGACGTCATGTCTGCGCCTGTTTAATCTGCGCACGCACATATTAGATAGGAGTCAAGTGTGCGCCGGTTTGACGGCGCTGCTTTGCACTCCTGCAGGCAGATCATAAACAAGGGCAAGTAAAATCATAGAGCCGCTCGCATTGTTATGGTCAACTTCAATACCAAAAACAACCTTCGTGAGGGTTATGTGAACAAAGGATGGTAGTAGTAGGAGAATGGCAGTTCTAACCCACTCAAAAAACCCATTAATTTTGACAGGTTAATTACCCCCCGCTGATTTTTTTTTTACCCTTTTATTACCCCCCGCTGATTTTTTGACCCTTTTAAAAAATACCAGGAGTGGAGAACAAAGGATTGAGAATTACATCAGATCAAGCGTGGACACCTGTGAGTGCATCAAATTGGTGTAGAACCGCCAAGTGTATCAAAGTCAAAGGAGGGTTGAGAACAAAGGATTGATAATTTTGTCAGTCAAAAATCAAAACACAGTCAAGGTTGGTCAGTACATCATAGTCAAAGGAGAGAACATTCCTATCTCGCATTGTTATTAACAATAGAAGCAACAAGCACACCAGGATTTGTGAGAATCGGTATTCAAAGGATCTGTTTTGGCTATTTTACTAAGAATTGTTAGAGACAATTGTGTAGTTGTTAATATGCTTTACAAAGCACACCTGCATGCAATAAAAAACGAATTTTTATGATAGTAAGAATCAGTAAGCAAATAATACAAGGATAGAGTCTAGTGAGTGCCTGTTTGATGTGCGTTGTTTTACACACCCGCAAGCAAGCCATAAACAACGATCATGATCGTTCATGATTACATGATCGTAAGGGTCAGTGAGCAAAGTATGAGAATTTTCTTTCGCAGCAGCAGCAGCAAGGTCAATACATAGATTCTTAACAAGAGCATTGATACTTGTAGACAAAGATTTGAAAGTGTTAGAGGGGGAAAGTGTTAGAGACGTCATGTCTGCGCCTGTTTAATCTGCGCACGCACATATTAGATAGGACTCAAGTGTGCGCCGGTTTGACGGCGCTGCTTTGCACTCCTGCAGGCAGATCATAAACAAGGGCAAGTAAAATCATAGAGCCGCTCGCATTGTTATGGTCAACTTCAATACCAAAAACAACCTTCGTGAGGGTTATGTGAACAAAGGATGGTAGTAGTAGGAGAATGGCAGTTCTAACCCACTCAAAAAACCCATTAATTTTGACAGGTTAATTACCCCCCGCTGATTTTTTTTTGACCCTTTTATTACCCCCCGCTGATTTTTTGACCCTTTTAAAAAATACCAGGAGTGGAGAACAAAGGATTGAGAATTTCATCAGATCAAGCGTGGACACCTGTGAGTGCATCAAATTGGTGTAGAACCGCCAAGTGTATCAAAGTCAAAGGAGGGTTGAGAACAAAGGATTGATAATTTTGTCAGTCAAAAATCAAAACACAGTCAAGGTTGGTTAGTACATCATAGTCAAAGGAGAGAACATTCCTATCTCGTATTGTTATTAACAATAGAAGCAACAAGCACACCAGGATTTGTGAGAATCGGTATTCAAAGGATCTGTTTTGGCTATTTTACTAAGAATTGTTAGAGACAATTGTGTACCTGTTAATATGCTTTACAAAGCACACCTGCATGCAATAAAAAACGAATTTTTATGATAGTAAGAATCAGTAAGCAAAGAATACAAGGATAGAGTCTAGTGAGTGCCTGTTTGATGTGCGTTGTTTTACACACCCGCAAGCAAGCCATAAACAACGATCATGATCGTTCATGATTACATGATCGTAAGGGTCAGTGAGCAAAGTATGAGAATTTTCTTTCGCAGCAGCAGCAGCAAGGTCAATACATAGATTCTTAACAAGAGCATTGATACTTGTAGACAAAGATTTGAAAGTGTTAGAGGGGGAAAGTGTTAGAGACGTCATGTCTGCGCCTGTTTAATCTGCGCACGCACATATTAGATAGGAGTCAAGTGTGCGCCGGTTTGACGGCGCTGCTTTGCACTCCTGCAGGCAGATCATAAACAAGGACAAGTAAAATCATAGAGCCGCTCGCATTGTTATGGTCAACTTCAATACCAAAAACAACATTCGTGTGGGTTATGTGAACAAAGGATGGAATTTTCTTTCGCAGCAGCAGCAAGATCAATACATAGGTTCTAAACAAGAGTATTGATACTTGTATATTAAGATTAGAAAGTGTTAGAGAGGCAATTGTTAGATAGAAAGTGTTAGGGAGAGAAAGTGTTAGAAGGAAAAAGTTTTAGAAGCAAGTGTGCGCATATTTCTTAAATATCATTTATATTTGCAAATTTCTAGAGTATTTGTAGCTAAGACAGAGAGTATGCGCATGGTTTAAGTGCATTAGTAAAAGGAGGGAAAGTGCTAGTGGAGACAAGTGTTAGAGTCAAGTGTGCACCTGTTTGACGTGCGTTACCTTGCGTACCTGAATACAGGTCATAAGCCTTCACTGTTATGAACAACAACAACAACATGCACAACATCATTCGTGAGGGTTATGTGAGAAAGGGATGAGTAGTAGGTCATGTACATTAGTCGGCTGCCATATAATTAGAAAAGAGAGAGCTGGTTTGATCTACATACGCAAATTCCTAAGCTAGCAATAATTACACTCCTGCAAGCAGGTCATAATTAATGATAAAGCACAATCATAGAGCCGGTCGCATTGCTAGGAAAATCTTCCATTTAGTAAAGAACAAAGGTCAAGTGTGAGCAGGTTTCTTAGCTACTAATAAGTAGATAAGAGACAGTTTTCTTAGAGCCGGTCGCATTATTTTAAAAAAATTGCAATAACAACAGAATCAGTTGCTAGGAAAATTGTATGCAGTTAATTATAATACACTTTTAACAAGCTATTGATTATTTTGTTATATTGATAATTTTATA
>JAWNNU010001160.1:0-90490 GCA_035044585.1 Scaptomyza polygonia
AATAGCCCGGTATGAAAAAATTTGAGGAGTGAAAGCAACTGTGAAAACTAGCTCATGTCGAATGTTGGATACCCTTATAACATACGTATCATACTACATATCCACAGTTGCGCTCATATTAAATTAGTGTGTTCAACATTCGCTAGTTCATTCTATTATTATTTAAGAATTCCGTTATGATATTCCGAAGAAGAGTAAACTCGAGTCGTGCGTCGGAACTGACACACGCCATTTTTTTTTTTTGAAAACCTTATTCGGTATTTTTACAGTCGTATAGTAGATAAAAAGCTAACAGAAAAGCATAAGTAAGTTAAGGTACATTTATTGTAATGATATTTTTGTTAAAATAATTTCAGTTGCTTTTCAAAACACTTTAATTAGATTCTTTTTCATATTAATAATAAATAGACAAACAAATCTTAGGTTCTAGGTTCTACAAACAAATTATCTTAGAAACTATTCTCTGCTATTCAACCGAAAATATTTGAATACAAGCTGTTCAGCCCATTGCTGATTGTCGAGAAGATGCCATTCTCATTGGAGGCAGCAGCGTAGGGCGGTACACCCGGTCTATAATGCTGCGGTGCTTGCATCGGCCTATAGTATGAGGGTCCGCCAGCTCCAACTCCTTCGATGCGCTATGAAGAGGTTGCAAGAGTTGTTAAAGCAGTGATTTGTCATATTCTACTACGATATTTATTGTCTACCATACGAACACAACACACAAATTAGTATTCGATTTAACAACAATATTATAACAACACTTATACTTAATTATTGGGTTTCAAACAAACCAAAACCACGAATATTTAATTATGTAATTTCAAAAATTGAATATCATATCAACCGAACCCATATTAAGTTTTTAGTACTACTTATGAATGGTAAAAGTCATTGATAAACTTGGCTAGTTAATAGTGTTTAATGCTAAAGATTGGTCAATAAATTCAATATTTCTCTCACTAGTGGAAGTATTTGTTAATTATGCTGGAACTTAGTATTTATATCCTATATATGTAGTTTGTTAATAAGTAAGTGTCACATCTTATAACTAAAGCACTCCTGCAATAAGTATTTACACGCCAGTTCGGCTGCTGTTTTCTACTCCTCCCCGATTTACACCAGCTGGCGCTGTATACGTGGCGTCGTCGTGGTTGTAGTAGTCGCAGTAGTGGTAGCTCTAGGGGAAATAATATACTGCAAAGGGAGATTGCGCGGGGATTGAATTAGCACCAACACCACAAAAAAACCACAAAAATAGCCACAAGCAATAGTTATTAGGTGCATTAAATAGTTAAAAAAGTTTAACTTACCTTGGATGCTTGCAATGTTACATTGAGCAATGTGGGATGCTGCTCGACAATGACGAACTCCACTTCGCGGGGCGCGTATCCCTCGGCAAAAACCTAAGCGTTGCCGTTTAATATTGATTGCTGATAGTAATAATATATTAGGTTATAATCACCTCGGCCTTGTAGTAGCCGGGCAACAAAATGCGCCAAAATTCACCATACTTCGTTGTCTGGAAACCAACGTCGCGTCCCTTGATCTTGATTGAGGCACGTTCAATGGGCATGCCCGCCGGATCGAAGACAAAGCCTTGTATGCCACGATGTGCCTCGGCCAGAAATTTAATGAGAGACTGTTTATAGAAAAAGCCGAAAGGTATTTTATAATAAAATGTTATAATTAGGTTTGCAACGCATACCAACTGATTGTCCTCCCAGTACTTTTTGAGCTCATAGGCTGGCGGAAATTTGCAGCAAGATATCTCCAGGGTGATCTCCATGCAGCCATACCATACATAATTGTAATCCTGCATGCCACCTGTCAGTGGATACCAGGCGGCACCATTTGTAATGCCATTCTCAAAGGCTGGCGTTGCCGATTTACATGCCACGCCCCTAGACATCTTGGCATGATTGCGGGCATACACCAAGGAGATATGTTTGAAGACATCGTCGTCGGGCGTTAATGACGGCGCTGCCGAATAGGTCTGAAACACTGCGCCCAGGGGACATGCAGGGCGATACAAAAATTTATAAAAAAATCAAAATCAACAAAAAAAAAAAGCAAAACACAAAAACCCCCGCAGGAAACAGAGAGAGGGAGAGAACAAAAGGGAGATAAGATGATGGAATCGGGAGTCAGTCTCTATTTTACTCACTCGCGCACAGGGCGGACGAACGGCAGATTCCTTTGAGCAGCCATATTGGTGCGAAGTGAAGGAGTAAAGTTCAAACAGAGAGCATTGAGGGAGAGATAACTGTATAAATCGGTACTCTCTCTTACAAGTCAAGTATATATTTTGTTTGTTTTTTTTTTCGAGCGGAATGATCAATGTGACACTATTAAGACTACTTACTGGAGTTGGGCGTATTGTCGTAAGGATAGCTGGCAACCAAGGCGCCACCATGCAGACTGCCACTTAAAACGAACTGTATCTTTGATATCCAGTCTTTGACGGCATCCGTTTCGGGCTGTCCGCGCTTATTGTTCTGCTTGAAGTAATCCGGAAAATTGCGATTAAGATCAAAGCCACGCGCATTATAACTAGTAGATATAAGGAAAAAAAAGGAAAAACAGGAAAAGTCGGTATTGAATTGATCAGACTTTAGATACTAAGTATGACCGTCTTACCGTCCTTGGCCGCCATCGCAGGTGCCCTCTTTGGACACCGCATAGCCATCGGGATTCATTGTGGGCAGTATGTGTATGCGTGTGTTATCCAGCAACCATTTGACATACTGATCCGTATTATAGCTACTCACAAAATACTGAATCAGATGTAGTAGCATCTCTCTGCCGACGGGCTCATTGCCATGAATGTTGCCCACATATTTAACATCCGGCTTGCCAACCATATGCTCATACGGCGACGAACTGACAACCATCACCCATAGATCCCGACCCTGAATGGACTTGCCAATTGAGTACAGAGCCGTCAAATTTGGATAGCGTGCACTTGTTGCCCTAAGTGATGAAAGTGTAAAATGTCAGCGCAACTTAAATAAAATGGAAAGGCAACATCTACTTACCTCAAAAATCGAGTGAGCTCCTCGTGATCATGATAAACAAAGTCCAGATTTTGTGCATCGGGAAGATAAGCGCGTGGCTCCGGTAGTGCCATTGTCATTGGTTCGCTATGAACTGTCTTGGCATTGGAATAGATCGTGTGTCCAGCATAGATCAATAGCAGCAACAACTGGCCAACAATCGTGTTTCGCAGTATCATTGTGTTTGAAGTTAGAGTGGTGTTGATCCGTTGATGGTGACGTCAAGTCTGCAAATGTTCAAAATGGACAGCGAGGCGGTTGTTATAAGCAGATGAAGAAGATGGATGGTGCTGCTGGTGCTGGTGCAACAACAACAACAGCAACCAGTTGTTGCTGACCAAAACGAATGGCCGCACGACGCGTCGGTACGTGCTTCAATTTGGCCAGTGAATGAGTTAATGAGTGTTGTGAGTGCATTGGCCCCAACAAACAAACCACAACAGTGTTCCCACCCATGCGAACTGCAAACGTGTTCCCCCCAGGCTGGCAAACGCATTCAAAGTTCATTGATTCGTGTATTCGTTTGTGAGGAGGAGATTTGTGTATGTGGACTCCCGACACCAGATCGTCAGCTTTTAATTGAAGTTGAATTTCGAATTTCCATTGAATTAAATCTGATCGAAATCACTGGACTCAAGGCTAGCTTCTTCTTTATGGCTTGTCTAATCGTCCATTACACCGGATGCAACGTAACTAATTTAATGCTCTAATAAGATACCAATACCCAACTTAAAGGAGCGACGACTATTTTAGTTTACTAAAGGTTTTCAATCAGTAGAGCCCATTCCAACACCCAAATATAAAATGCAACTTTCTGCTGTATTTGTAATACTGAGTACTGTGATTGGCTTTGGCCATAGGTAAACGTCAAGGTCGGATTGCTGGCGGTGAGGATGCCCTATTGGGACAGTGGTCGGTGGTAGTTACAACTGTGGTGCTTTCATCTTTGGCGAATTTTATGCTCTGACCACTCGGCCGGCAAGGATATTACGTTAGTATCCCTAAGGAACATACATTACATTTCGGACCAATTCTGGAGCCACCTTCAGATTGCGACCCCAATTATTTAAGGTTTTAGCTGGTACTGTGGGTTTGTACCAAGGTGGTCAGCGGATACGCGTAAAGAAGATCACACTAAATCCTAGCTACAACGAACTGCAAACTGGAATCGCCCTACCACCGTAACCTGCAATTGGGTCTCGCCGTCGTGGAGTCCGAACTTGATTGCAGTCGAGCCAATAGTGCAATTAGCAATGATCAGGTGCTCAGCCTGGGTCACCAGAGACGCCAAGGGATCTGTCCCGGCGATATTGACGGTCCAGCTCTTTACCAGGGTACCCTTGTGGGTCTCGGTGGTGAAGTGTTGTATGCGTGCGGTGGCAACTTCGAATTGATCCAACAGCAAATAAAATAAGCTAAATTTTCAATTCATTCTTTTCTCAATAAAAAGTAGTTCTCTCGAGTGCATTTAAACCGATTCCCTTATTTCACGGTAAAGCACTTGTTTAATATTATAAAAAAGTGTGCCTTCAATTTCTTCGATGTAATTTCCTATCTTTTCTTTACTTATAGTTGTAATAGTAAACTTGAGGTAAGTCCATGCCACACTTTTCCACTATTCTTCATTAAACAAAGTTGAATAATCAATTTTTATAAATAACAATACGAATATTATTGCTAAGAAAAGTTATTAAAGCTCGTAAAGTTTCGAATGTGAAGAATTTTATGCGTAAATCTTTGCGCTTCCTTTCAAAATTTAATAGTTAAGGTCTTCAAATCAAGGCATGACTACGGGATAAACTCAAAGTTCGTAAAGAAAAAAATTCAACACACTATTATATCAAGTAAGAAAGCTATGTTCGGCATGTCGAATATTATATTCACTTGCAAAGACAACTTGTTTTCGATTGTAAGATCTTTTTATAGATTTGCATTTATTGTATACTTGAAATCTTTTACCGAATTTTGAAAAAGTGGATAACTTAAAATTTACTCAATTCCTTGAACATTTACAAAAAAACCTTATAGATTTTAAATTTATCTGTTTTTTCTGAGAAATCGATAACTGCTTATCGAAAAATCCACGAATTTCCCGAATTCTTAAAGCTAGAGTTGATAAAAATTTGGTAAAAAAAAAACTGCATCAAAACTTGGATGCCACGCAAACCCATATCACTTCCAGCTTCGCACTCCCCACCTTTCAAAACCTCTTTTGAGCTAGAGTCACCAAATTTGGCAGGAAGATAGCTGGTGACATTCTGCCTGAGCGAACAATGAAACTACGTGCCGGATAACTGTGGAAATGGTGGAGGTCAGGAATTAGTATAGCTCATACGGTGCGGACTACCTTATGATACCACCGCTGGTGACACAATGTGCCGCCGTGTGGATGACCTTAGCACTTAACAAAGAGACCTCCACAGATATGAGCGCCATCCCGTTGCAACGAACTACTGTACGGATAAGAGCCAACATCAGCCACCTTTTCATCAAGAAGACGACCCTGTGCCAAAGCGGTCACACTACTGACGCGGCACTAAAGACCAACAGAATTAGATTGTGAACAGTAGGTATCATAGATAACTAATTGACAACGGCCTCGAATGAAAGACTTTTAAACGGTCGCACACTTTTATGACTACTCAATCTAATCGTTAGCGATCGGGTCATATTAAAATCTTATCAATTCCAGCAGATTAGATGCAGACCAAATTGGCTAGTGACTTGTAGCTTTTAGCTTAGCCAACGATAGCCGTTTGGCGATTTAGTTAACATTTTGACACCATGATTGAACAACGCGTGTCGCTCGCAGCACTTTGTCTGGTTTTGACCATCGGTCTGGCGTTGGCCCTACCCCAGGGCCGTCTGCTGGGCGGTGAAGATGCTAAGGTGTCCGAGTTTCCCTATGTGGCATCCCTGCGCCTCAACAAGGCGCACGTGTGCGAGGCCTCCATCATATCCAACACAAAACTGCTCACAGCCGCTCACTGTGTAGTCGATGAGCGATCCAAGCCGTAAGTAGTCTATAAAAATCCCTCAACTAAAATTTGTAAAGAAAGAAGGGTTAAATCTAGTTCAATCAAGTCTGTTTCCTACTTCACTTTCATCACTCCAAAGCAATCCTTCGCTTAGTTACAATCGAACTTCCACGTAAAATATATTAAGTCGACAGGAAATAGAGTTCAGATTTCCTAAATAAATCCTTAGTAAATGTTTGATATATAAAGTTGCTCATAAGTTCAATTAGCCAACCGGGTTTGTCGTTTAGGGTAACCTGAATTGCTTTTGTTCGCTGAACACATTATTTTTTGAGCTATTTATTAAGTGGAAAAGCTAGCTTTATGACAATCCTGTTGTAATAATTGGTTTGTTGGTTCAATTAGGCGAACCCGTTCGGCAGTTGGCTCATTTCTCAATCTCTGTCTCCCTTTTTTGTTTTTGTTTTACTATTTCACAGCGTTTCGGCTGAGCAGCTCACTGCTCGCGTCGGTAGCATTAATCAGTTTGCTGGTGGTGATCTGGTGGACATTAGCGGAGTTCTCATTCATCCCTCATACGGCAACTTTATGCACGATCTGGCAATACTGACACTCAGCGAACCCCTAACCTTCGGTGAGAAGGTTAACAAGATTGAATTGGCAGACGCCCTTGAGCAGGGTGAGGTCGCTGAGTTTCCACCAAATGGTACACCCGTCTATGTGGCCGGCTGGGGTGAGCAGTCGGATGGCACATCCAACTACAAGCTACAAAAGTCCAACTTCAATACGATGAGCAAGCCGTTCTGTGAGCTTAACGCTGGCTATGGCTACGATTCCACTTTGTGCTTGTCCAGAGCCGAGAAACAGGGTGCTTGCCGTGGCGACGCTGGTGCCGCTGTCGTTGCTGATGACAAAAAGATCCATGGTGTTGTCAGCTTCTTCTGGGGCGACTGCGGTACTCCCTATCCCGATGTGTCCACCCGTGTCGCCTTCTATCGCAACTGGATTCTGGCCAATTTGGAGTAGAGCACCAACAACCATCGGGAAATTTTCAAACAGCCCAAAGCTTAATTTTTTTTTTTATTATTTTTTTTTGTGTATAAATCGAAGTGGAGTGTAAAAAAAAAACAACAACAATCAGCAACAAAATGTGAACCGCGTGTTTTTCTCTAATGTCAAAATTTACAAGAATTTTATGGTACTAGGTGACTAACATAATAATTTTCGATCCGTTTATAACGATCATATATTCTATTAGTTGGTCATATCAGAAGGCAAGTAATTATTATGCCTGGTACATACATACATATATATGTACTTTATGGTCTATAGATAGCCTTAGTTTTTACCATACATTGGTTTTGAACAAAGGTATTTCAAGCCACTCGAATTGATAACACCTGATTAACGGTGCGATTTCAGTTTCGATTTCGGGGAAACGAGAGAGAGGGAATGAGAAAAAGAGAGTTGCTACTATTGTTTGATTTATATATTGGCATTTCTCGATCAGAGTTGTCTGTATTTGAGTCATCGATTACTCACTAGCCGACTGATTTATAGTTGGAGTCCAAAAATTACGAATGAAGTGGAAGAAAATGCTCGTTTGTTGAAATCAAATCGATTTTTAAATGAGGTAAAATTATTAAGTTCTACTATATAAGTACAAGAAATTGTGTTGAAATCCCATGAACTTTATAAGTATTTACCTTTATAGAGATTACTTTGTAAGGAATATTTTTAATTTCTTAACTAAGTTAACTCATTTCGAAAGTGACTTCAAATTGATTATTGTTTTGAATTTGTATATAATACAAACATAGTACATCGATTGACTGCAATAAAATTTATTTTTTCGAGTTTTATTTCTATGGCTGTTTGCGAATTTATGGCTAGAATAAAAGCAAATAGCAGTTGAAATAAGCTGCTGACCAAGCGAGATAAGATTAGATTTAGTAACCCAGTCAAAGCCATGACAATATATACAAAAGCAGAAAAAAGCTTGCACAGAGCTGTCAACTTGGCGTCATTTGTGCCTCGCATTTGGTAACGACTTGAACTGAGCGGCACTCAAATTTTAATTTGGAAAGACAAACAATAATAGTTTTTCGAAATAGTTTATAATGCAAGTACAATTGTTGGGGTCATTGCTGCTGCTGCTGCTTGGCTTGGTAATCGCAATTCAGGCTGCTCCCGAGGGCCGCATTTTAGGTGGCGAGGAGGCGCTAACCAATGCAGCTCCCTATGCGGCATCAGTGCGCATTGATAATGCGCACGTTTGCGGTGCCAGCATTTTGTCGGTGACGCATCTTCTTACGGCTGCCCACTGCCTTTACCGGGATGGCAAACTGTGAGTCAGAACATAAATCCAATCTCTTACAAATCGTTTCTTACAAATTCTTCCCATTTAAGAATCGATCAAAGCCACGTTAGTTGCCGTGTGGGAAGCCCAAATCAATATGCCGGCGGTCGTATTATGTCCGTTGCTTCCCTTACACCGCATCCGGACTACGATAACTTGGACAACAATCTGGCCATTATTAAGCTAAGTGCGCCGCTTACTTTCACGAATCGCATTCAATCCATTGAGCTGGTCGACAATAGCGCTTCGATGCCAGCAATTGGCGCTGCAATTCTAGTCACGGGCTGGGGCACTACCAATGAGGGCACCGTCTCGGTTAAGAACCGTCAGCTTAACTTGACGTTGGCTGCGGATGAGACCTGTCTGGATGCGTACAGCAAACACGATGCAAGCAAAAGCTTCTGTTTGGCCCATGAACTCAAGAAAGGCACTTGCTATGGCGATGGCGGCGGTGCTGCCGTCTATGAGGGTAAACTTATGGGTGTTAGTAACTTTGTGGTGGGCGCCTGTGGTTCACGCTATCCCGATGTCTTTGTTCGCACTTCCGGCTACTTGGATTGGCTGCACGAGCAGCTCGGTAACTAGATTCCAGAAACATCACAAACTAATCAATTGGAAAAATACATGTTTCTATATGTAGACACAAAAACAAGTTCGATGTCGTTAGATTCATGTACAAATTAAAATAACCTTATTTTCACCAATTTCAAAATAACCGATCGTCCTCAAAATTTGGCATCGCTGACAATACAATACAATATTTCCTCAAGTAAAATAAATAAAATTGCTTGTTTTGTATAACTGAACTCTTTGTTTAAGAATGCTCAATATTTAATAGTTGTTTGAACATTTTTAAACAATCTAAATAACATTTCGTCAATTTAACGAATTGTTGTTGCTGCTGCTATCGATATACGCGGCAGGAATGATCAGCAGCGGGTGACCAGAAGCGACAATAACACCAACAACAGAAGCGGCAGGCGCAACAACCAACTTAATAACCGCCGGCTTAACTATGTTGTGGTAAAGAGTATATTGGTTTTGTGCAACATTCGCTAGAAAGTTCAAACTTTGAAAACATCTTGTTCTAAGTCTGCGTAAGAGTAAAGTGTTAGTAAAGGGGGTAGAGATAGGCATGGGCCTCCTTTTTGAGGCACGGCAAGGCCCATGCCCATATCTCATAGGGGTTTTATGACCACTGAGAAATCGATAGCAAGTCGTTACATTTCGAGGTGCACATCGAAAAAACACAAATTTTAACATTATAATTGGTTTAATAAATATCTTAATGGAAGTAGGATTAAGTTTCAGACGAAATCATAGCTAATTAATATGTTCCCACTTGAAAAGTACACTAACAAAAGGTTTTTATGAAATCGTCTTGGGAAGTGTACACTTCGCAAAACTCTTGGTTTACTATTCGAATATCTGTATATTAATATACATAATCGGATATGAACTTATGATGGGACACATAGTTAATTTTCGAAAAACAGTAATCCTATAGGTTTTATGAGCTTAATTAGACGACGAAGGCAAATTAATTGAGCTTAATTTAGGCTAATACTATATTATAACCCATGTTCTGATCAGCTGAAAAAGTAAGGACAATTAAACAAAGTTCTAAATGATTAAGCCCCTTTATAATAGACTGTGTTTACACAAATTTCCAAAAACAAAAAATGATTTTGGTTTGATTTTTGTTGTAGTTAAAATGAATTATTAATTAATCCAAGCACTTAATCAAAATTACATTTCTTATAAACATATTAAAGCTTATGTATTTGCAGTGATAAACTGAGCTGACAGTTTAGTAAAGTTTTAATATCCGTCTTGTCACTAAATCGCTTTTAATTTTGTTTATTAACAATTCGTCTTAAATCTAAGAACATATAAAATAGAGTCATGGGGTCCGCTTCAGACACTTCTTAAGACGTAGGTGCAATGCGCGAAGAAATAGTTTCTAAATAATATTATGATTTCTTGAGCATAACTCACTTATTTCTGTGAGCACTAAGTCGGTAAGATGCAGATCTCCACCTTTTACTAAAGTACACTTTAATATAAATAAACAAACTTTTAATAATCGATACCGAAGGTAACGAGTAGATAGATGGAAGCTTCACCTAAAGATCTGCATCAAAGATTTTGATGCCGTCCGCCTTTAAAATCGGAATTAACTTTATATTTCACAATTTAAAAGCTAGAGTTACCGAATTTGATGGCAACTCAGCTTTCGATGTCCCCAAAGATGTGCATCAACCCCTTGGGCGTACTTATTTTCATACATGTACCGAGTTAACCGACCCAATAAAGTATATAAATAAATGTGTATATTCATGAACAGTATTAACAGCTAAGTCAATATATCTATGTATGTATACACAAGGGAGGTGCAGATAGATAGAACATTTGAAACTTGATCCATAAACAATAGACAAATTAATAAAGATCTGTAAAATTTCATCAAAATCGGTTGATAAAAATCGAAGGTATCGAAGATTCTAGTTATGTCATAATACAGCACCTCAAAAATGCACGCATACATATAAACAAAAACTATAACTGTATATTTCCAACTTGTCTACAATTAATCTTTTTTGTAAAGAGACATTTCAAACAAACAAAAGTTAAATATTTTTCTTAGCTTTTCGTCAATTTATTCAGCTCAGCAAAAGCTCAAAACAATATACAGTTTATTGCAACTGATTTTAAAAGATGTTGATCATACCATTTATAGGCTGATAAGATGTAACGAGGAGACTCTTGCAATTCAGAATCTAAGTCAAGATCCATAATATATCACAGCACAATGTAGCCGAGACAAGTATGTAGTAGTAAAATAATAATAATTTATGATGATTATGATTATGGGGTTAAACCCTCAACAGATAAGCACCAAAAAAACAAAAAACCTATAGAGGGGTTTTTTTTTTGTCGTTTTCGTTTTTGTTAACTAACAATTGCAAGGCACTAATCTCAGGGTTTATAGATAGTACACAGCTTTTAATCGCACTTCGATGGCAATGGAATGATTTGCACTAAGTAGCACAAATCGCTGCTCTATAAAGTGCAAATGTGTAGACGAGCTAAGCTAAAGCCGATAAGATATAAGTTGACGCGTGGCCGGCCGGCCAGCCTTCGAAGCGTTTGTCAGCTTAAATAGACCAATCTTTGTCGCTGTCGAAACCAAATTGCAAACAACTTTGCCATGTTGAGAACCCTGATCTTTGCCTGCGCGGCTGTAACACTAATCTCAGCCGCACCACAATCGCTAGAGGGTCGTGTGGTTGGTGGTGCCGATGCCGCACCCGGACAGTTTGCCCACCAGATCTCGCTACGCTTTAAGGGCTCGCATATCTGCGGTGGCTCCATTATCTCACACGATTACATCCTAACGGCAGCTCACTGCGTTGCCGATCAGTATGAAAATGGCACATTCGTTGTGTAAGTACCCCAAAAAACAACAATAGAATTATTTCATAGATAGAAAATTACGATCCTTAGGAAAAGTATTACAAACATAAAAGTTTACGATCCTTAGGAAAAGTATTTCAAAGAAAGAAAATCAACTTGAATGTTTTTCAAATGATTATGAAATCAAGCTAATGAATTGTTAATAGAATTATACTCCAAATGTTTTCCCCTTCTCAAAAGATATTCTAGATTTTGTTTCAAGTGTATTTTTTTGATTTTATTTATTTGTTTTTTTTGCTAATCCAAATAAACAGCACTCCTGCCAATGTGCTTAGCATTCGGGCTGGAACCCTGGATCGTTTCATGGGCGGCATGCTGATTAATGTGGTTAAGGTTCATGTGCATGAGGCGTACGAAAGCTTTTGGAACGATGTGGCACTGCTGAAGCTGGAGAAACCACTTATCTACTCGAGGCAGATAGCCGCCATACCGCTGGCCACTGAAGAAACACCAGTCGACAGCCAGGTGATTATTTCGGGCTGGGGTCTACTGAAGACCGAGGGTGATCTGCCGCGTCATATGCAATGGAACACCCTTAGGGCCATATCAAAGCGAAGCTGTGCAACATCCATTTTGGTCTACAAAGACAACATGCTGTGTTTGGCCCATGAAAAGGGCAATGGTGCCTGCAATGGAGACTCTGGCGGCCCGGCCATTTGGAATGGTGAGCTTGTTGGCGTTGCCGGCTTTGTTGTTGCTGGTTGTGGCTCATCCAATCCGGATGGCTATGCCAAGGTGTTCTATCATCGTGATTGGATTAAAAAGCATGCCCATTTGTAATCGCAATCGATATGAAAATATACTATTTAAATGCATATGATATATGAGCTGAAAGTTTCAAGAATCTTTGATTTATTATCAAGAAAATATAATATATATGTTGTTCAACAATATATTTGCAATAATTGCATATTTTCATAAGCGTAATTTGGCGCTTATTTAACAATTGAGAAATTTCTTCAATTTTAAGTAGTGGATTGACCTACATACATATCCACAGTAGCAGCACTCATATTTTATTAGTGTGTCCAACATTCGCTAGTTCATTCTCTTATTATTCCGTTATGTTATCCGAACAAGAGAGAAAAAACGTTGCCTGTTTAGTTGTTGCTTCACACAAATGTACACCAACATAACGGATACGGATATAAAAATGAGTGTCTTGCTCTAACTCAAGAGAGCGATCGTAAGCTTTATCCACTTTATCCACTTTATCCACAAAGGCAGTCAGCCTAAAACTTAGCTCGCCTTGACAACGCAGCAAGCTTATCGTCCGCTTATTTATTCAATTAAAATTGATACGGGCTATATTAAAGTTTAAATTGTGCTTATATAACGCACTGAACATACGCAAAGTGTTTGTTACATTAAGGATCGCCGTTTAATTGCCTTTGCAAGCCGTTTTTAAGCATATTCAGTTTGAAAAAAGAACGCCAATTTTTCTTGCGTTGTCGGGTCGCGAAAAAATTTAAAGAGAGAGAGGAGATTCGTGCCCATACGTGTGTGTTGTTGTTGTTTAAGCTCGCTGCAAATCTTTCAAATAAGCGAAGCATTTTAGACAGTATTAATAACTGTATACTTTTTGATATTTTTTTTTTGTGAAGTGCAGTGAAAATAAAATATTAAACTAATGTTAATTTATTACATCACTTTATTTATTTTTTTTTTCTCGTGTGTGTGAGTGCAGTGAGCTTTTTGTTCTTGTGAAAGTGCTCAGTGAAAAGAGAGAGAGAGCGAGGGCGGCAGCGCTTGCATTGAACTGCGTAATGTTGTTGCTGCTGCCGGTGAGTGAATTTTGCGTATTATACACATACATACATATGTATATTATATTATACAGTTAGATTGGATACAGTAGAAGTAAGTTTCATTGCTGCAATGCATTTAAAATTTAAATTTTAAATTGTTCTTTTAATCTGTTGTCGGCAGCAAACGACATCGACATTTTCTACATTATATTTCTTTAAGAAGTTCATGGGCTGAGTTTATTTTACTAACCGCTTTAGGATGTTTTTGTTAATTCCTGTAATAGACTTATCAATAGAATGACGTACAAACATACATTCATATATGTTTGTATTTGAAAGATTTGATGAGTTCTTAGCACGTGTCGGTTTCTTGGGGTAATTAAGGTGCCGTCATTCATTCAACTCTGATAAGCGCTCAACCCATCCACTTAACCCCCCCGGTGAAAAGGGGTTTTTTTTTATCTACCTACAAGAAGGGACTACTACTGATGATGATGATCTATCGGACTACCACATAAAAGGTTGCACCGCTTAAGTCAGAGCCCACAAACACTAAATGGAGCTGCTGGCAAAACTATTCATACTGCTGCTTAGCGGCATAGCTTGTGCCCAACAGGTGGATACAACAGCAACAACAACAACACTTGCACCTTTCATCTTAATAAAGCCACGCATTGTGGGTGGCAGACAGGCACAGGCGGGCCAGTTTCCTCATCAAGCGTCTCTACGATTCTATGGCAGCCACATTTGCGGTGCAACAATAATATCTTCCACCTATGTGCTGACAGCGGCGCATTGCGTCCAATTCGGTGATAATGCGTAAGTTAAAGCAGTTACGTTCAAAGATTCCGAATGTTGATTCTCCCTCTCTGTCGGGCACAGCGTTAGCCCCTCAAAGCTGGCGGTACAGGTGGGCAGCCTAGTGCTAAATAGTTTCCAGACCTATGTGGATGTTGCTGAAGTCAAAGTGCATCCGCGATACAACAATGGCGGCCAGGGCTACGATGTTGCCCTGTTGCGTTTGAAGAGGGAGCTACGCTTCAATGCAAACGTCAGTGCCATTGAGCTGGCCGAGAAGGATCCGCCCGAGAGCTCAATTGTCACCATCTCGGGCTGGGGTGCCATCTATCATGGCGGTCCCGCCTCCAAGGAGCTGCTCTATGTGCAGGTGCGTCTCATCTCCCGCAACGAGTGCACAAGCCGCTACATGAGCCGCTTGCCCGAGACGACAATGTGTCTGTTGCATGGCGCCAATATGGGCGCCTGTCACGGCGACTCGGGAGGACCGGCTGTTTTTGACGGCCGTCTTGTTGGTGTCGCTAGCTTTGTCTTGGGTGGCTGCGGCCAAGAAGCTCCCGATGGCTACGAGAGCGTTGCCTTTTTGAGCAACTGGATAAGGAGTAATTCCGGATTGAAATAATCTTTGAAATTTGAAACAGAAACCCAAAAATTCCTAAAAGCCTTAAAATAAAAAATTTTTGGCTACAAATATTTGGACACTTTTTTGAAGGAGTAAAAACCTAGAAATTAGCTCAAAAATCATATTGGATTTGATACAAAACATTTTAAGAACTGAACAAACCGTCGAAATCCTTATCCCGTTTATTTAATCCAGTTTGTTCTATCTTAATTGTTTCTAATTTCTATTAATTCTCAACTTAAAGAATCGTTAGCTATTATTTTTGGAATTCAATGAACTTTAAAATGTGAAAAGAACCTTTTGTGCAATGAAATTTTTTTTTAAGAAAGATGTTACGCACTGTTGATCCATTGTTGTTAGTGAAATTTATGTTGTTTTAAGTTTAAATCGTTAAGGTTTTCCTTAAAAATATATAGAGACTTAAGCACTTAATGAAAATTTTGATTACATACTGATGTATTACATACATGTTCACATCTCGAGTATACATATATATATTTAATTTTTCTCGATTAACAGAGCGTGGCTTAGAGAGTAAAGCTCATTTGTCGACCCTTATAACCCGCAAGCCGACAATCAGGTCAACGAGCAAACAACAACAACAACAACAATAGAGGCACATCAACTGTCGACCACCGACCCCATCATACACACACACACATATGTACATACATACATGTTAGCCACAAAATTGTGCGCCAGTGAAAGTGAAAACTAGAGACAAGCTTGTTGTAATTTTCGCTTTATTTTTTAGTTAAGTTTTCAGTTATCTGTTGAAGTTTTTTTTATTTTTGTTGTTGTACTGTTTTTATTTTTTATTTTTGCACGGCATTGCAAACCATTTAGTCGGGCACCGCCCCCTCTAATCGCGGTTAATGATTTTGTTTTTTTTTTTGGTTTTCATTTAACTTGTCTCACAGTTGCCACAGTTTCGTCCCCCTAAACGCCCATCTCTAACACCGTCGACGGCGCCGTCACCGTCAACGTCACCGTCCCTGTTCCCATTCCATTCCCCTAACTAACTATTGAACGTCAGTCAGCATGAAGTCGTCAGCTCATCCGCATCTCAGTCAAGTGTAAAATGTGGCTTAACATGCATTTAACGCTTGTGTGTGTGTGTGTGTGTTTAAGTGTGTGAGCGTTCATCGAACTCTGGGGGGGGCAAAGATGGTTGGGTTGGGTAAAGCACATAAACAGTTAGTTAACAACTGCTATTGGCAAATGTAGTCATAGCCATAAAGACAAGGTTTGTGGCAACTTGGTTGGCCAAAGAAGGAACTGATTCTACCACAAAGAAGCTGACGAAAACTTATCTGACAACTTTGAGAGCAAATAATTGCATTGAAGAAAGATTTCGTTAATCAAACATTTTATAATATGAAATTAAACCAAAGCTTAAGTGAAAGATTCCTCTTACGGAATGTTCAACTTATTTTATATAGGGTTCCAAGTACAACAAAAACTGTGGCATGTATGTGTGAGTTGTTAACGAGTTGTTGTGGCCAAAGAGTAAGAGACACTTATTATTTTCACTTGTGCCACTTTTATTTTTTTGTCTTTCATTTTGATGACTAGCACAAAAGTTTCATATAGGATTTTGATTCGTATGGTTTTGTTTGGGATTCGTATATTTAGCCCCAGCTATGGAAAGTTATCAAAATTGAAAGCGCCCAAGCCCCCCCTCTACCAAACCACTCCACTGCTGCAGCAACAACAGCATACCCATTCCTCTGCCCCTGCAGCGGCAAACAGTTAAAAGAAATGCAACGGAATAAGTGGCTTTTAATGGACTTTGAAGTCGAGGAGACACAAGAAGAAGAAGAAGAAATACTTAAAAAATTCAAGCGACGATCAAGAGCACACAATCGAGCACTTGATAATAACGGGTTTTCTAAATCCGGCCGCCGCAGCCCGTACTAGAAGAAAGAGTCGTCGTTGCACAAAGCAGCCCACAAAGTCAAAGTTAACCCACTAACCTTGTTACTGTTTATTTTCAATGTTTACACCACACTCTCTCTCTGTCGCTCTCTCTCTGCCTCTCTTTCTGTGTGTGTGTGCGTGTCTCATTGAAAGTGGCTGTCAAGTTCAATGCTGCGACTGCTGCGTCGGCGATGGCCATGAGACGGAAGCGTCGTCTGCAGAGAGAAAGCAGAGTAAAAAGGACACACGTTGTGTAGATAGAGAGAGCGTAGCGCTAGCGCTAGGCTAACGTCGACGTCAACGTTGGAGACATGCGCACTTGCTTACTGGGTTAGTTGTAGTATGGATATCTCTGTATACATGTATTGTTTGCAAGTGTGCGGGTGACTAGCAGACTCGTTTATATAACAACAATACAATACAAAAAGAAAAACAAAAAAAAAAATACGAAACGAAATACAAAAAAAGTGCATGTCGACCTTCACCTTGGCAATGGTAATGTGTGTGTTGCGGCAAAGTGTTGCTGCGTAGACGATGACCTTGCCACGGCCACGGCCACTGCCACTGCCACTGCCAGGATGCTGCTTTTGGCCTTGATCTTCACAGGCGTGCACAAACAATTTCTATTTCAATATACATATACTATATACAAAGTTTCAATTCAATTACCTTAAGCGACGCTTAACTGCTGCTCTGCTTGTTACTCTATTGATGAGACGTCTGCGGTGACAAACTGCAAAAAGAATTTGCATAAAATACAATCAGCTTTTTACTACATATTTAACGAACGACACTCTTGCCGGGCTTCAGTTTCTTCACACACACACATGTTGTCATAAAAAGAACAACAACAACGACAACAAACAATAAATAAAAACAAACACACACACAGGGGGCATGGTATACAAAATTCAGGCGACGCAAAAAAAACAAACAAAAAATAACACACAAAACGAAAGAAAAGTTTCTCTTTCGGCGCCTACTTATTGGGCGGTTGTACAATTAGCACGCACCGCACACGCACCAACAATGGACAATGGGAAGTATATATGTATGTATGTATATGTAGAATCTTAACGACACAACAATAACTTGAAGGAAGCGTCTTAAATTTTAGCCGTTTTTAGCTTCTTACGTTTTCGAGCGATGTTTGGTGCGAGTAAGTTTTGGGCGGCGAGAGAGTGAGAGAGAGAGAGAGAGTGACAAAGAGAGTGTAAGCAAATGAAACGCGTCTGTTAGCTAGCGCCGTTAAAGTTCGACTGACAGCCGTTAGCTTTAAGCCACAGACATGGACGCTGGCTTTGGTTTTGGCGCTGGCAGAGCGCCGGCAGCAGCAGCAGCACCAACAGCAACTTTAGCAAATTGCCCGATTGCCCAGCCACCTTCTCAATAAGTTTTTGGCACACTATTTATACATATATTATTTGATAATTGTATTGATTACACAAACTGCTTGTACTATAAATAAAAGCCTTGGCTTTGTGCACTCTCCAGCTTGTTATTAAATCCAGCCTAAGTTAAGCATTTACAACTCAAAGTGCCCGCGCAATTTCATAGCAGCCAGCATGCCGTCATGTGCGACAATGCAGAGTTGCTTATTTTAACAGCAAAATGTATTTTATGATTGTTTTGAAATTATTATTGTTTTTTCACATAACTAATGAAGTTAGCTTTCCACTATTTGTATAATCTTATATATCTTTATATATATAAAAGGAAATGTATGTCTTTTTTGTTTGTGGATTTAGGGCTTATAGATTCTGAAACCCCTGTGTCTTATCGGTTCTAGGCTCACAAATATTTAAAAAATAAAAAAATTTTATTACTTTGTATTATTGGAGTTTTTAAAATTGAATTTTAAAAATTGTTCGAAATGCCTTCAAAAAATTGTGAGAAAAATAAAGTTCGTAACCATTTAATAAATACAATTTTAAATTAATTGAAGGAAGTTCAGTTAGGAAAACCACTCAGATGCGTTTGTTATACTTTGAAATTTGTAGTGCGGCTAAATTTAGCTCAACTTACGTTAAGTGTGGAACATATTGGGTCGTATAACAGTCAAGCCAGTTCGTTGAGTTATAACAGTAAGGTTGGACAGACTTACGCTCTTTTAACGCTGTTATTTTTGTTAACGAAACTGTGAGAGGACTCTTTTAACGAAACTTATGCTGAACCGGTTAAGCTTAAAAACATTATTATAATTTTTAGAACATAGCTGGGACACGAACCAGAATAATGGCATTAGCTTTTTGGAAAGTACCAAATATACCCTGTTGTTTTTAGTACAATCAAATAATTCTCTCATTTTCGATGAAAAGTACCAATCTCTTTTTCACCTCACATCAACCAGGCGAACAGAATCGACGAATGGCTGTCTGTTTGCAATTTTCACTCAGAAAGTTGAGTTGAGTTGAGTGCTAAAAAATTTGCACTCAAAACTCACAGACAATGCACTCAGCACTGAATCACTGAACTACCGATTCTGTTTGCCTGGCAATTGAAATTGAACCAACCACTGAAATTGCATTTTTAGTGCAACTGTACTTTTGATACATCAAATATAATATATATTTAACTGCATAATTTACCATCAATTGCAATGGCATTGAGAAAAAAAAACTTTGCGACAAAAAGTTTCAGTTTTTCACATTTCTGATTGAACAGATGACTATGGTATTGTTGTCAGTGTTATTTTAAAATCGACAGAATTTTTTATAAAGGGAAATTTTATTTATTTATTTATATATTTTCTCTTTCAGAGCAAACTTATGTTTCTCGTTCTATATCAAAGATTCACATTTATTTCTCCTTTGAATTAGCTAAAAATGTATAAAGATTTTAACCTAACAGCAACTTACTTAATATTAGAAAGATATTTTTCTAGATTTTGCAAATGCCGTTCAAATAAAATTAAGCTTAAGATTAACGAATCGTGTTAGGGAAAACTGGGCTAAATGCTAAAATTAATTTCAAATATAAGACTTTTATTATATATGACTTGCAGAAATTAAACTGTACCAACATAAAAGCCAATTGTTGTTTTAGACATTCGACGTAAACTTAACAGATGTCCAAAGAGGGTGGTTAGGATACTCGGAAATTATATTATACAAAAATTTGCTTTGATTTTTGGCGTTTACTCCTTAAGAATCGATTGCATATAAGTAGCCCGGTATGAAAAAAAAAGAGAAGTGAAAGCAACTGTGAAAACTAGCGCATGTCGAATGTTGGATACCCTTATAACATACGTATCATACTACATATCCACAGTTGCGCTCATATTAAATTAGTGTGTTCAACATTCGCTAGTTCATTCTCTTATTATTAAAGAATTCCGTTATGATATTCGGAAGAAGAGTAAACTCGAGTCGTGCGTCGGAAGTGACACACACAATTTTTATTTTTTTCATTTTTAGAAAATGATATTTATTATTATTATACATTTTCATGTATATTAAACCTTTTCATTAAACCTTTTAATAAGAGTTGGGTAAAAATAATTACCCTATCAAAAGATTTGTGCTCCAAGAACTTGATTTTTTGTGATAGATGTCGCATTATCAACCGCAACCAACTGCGGTATGCTCGAAACTCGAAAAACGGGCAAAAGGAAGAATGATTTCAAAGGGTTAAGGGTGCTGCAGAGGTTTACGCTGCTTTTCAAGATTGGATGGTGTCACTAGGTATATTGCCACCAAATTTGGTGACTCTAGCTCAAAACACGTGGAAGAAACACACATTTTTCATGAGCGGCGGGGCATAGTTTGGGCGTGGCATCCCAAATTCTCATACAGATCTTTGAGGGATGTCAATAGCTATCTTTCTATCAAATTTGGTGATTCTAGCTCAAAAGCTGTGGAAGATATACACATATACACATTTTTATAAGGTGGGGGCTGCGGGGGGTAGTGTGGGCGTGGTATTCACAATATTAATGCAGATCTTTGAGGGTCGTTATCATATAATTGAATAACATATTATATGATATGTATATGTTTCGTTGAATAAGTATTCCTTTCACGTATTTTAAAAATAATTATTTAAATGCTTTTTTTCTAATTTTTCTCAAACATATTAGTTGAGGCAGGTCAATGAATAATATATAATTATCAGGCCGCAGAAAAAGCTAAAAAAATAAAAAATCTCTCTAATGTATTATTAAAGTTCTTGGTTGCCGCTGGCCCGCAGCAACAACACAGCAAAGCACAGACAATGACCCAAAGCGACTGCCTGAGACGAAAGTTTTTCTTACCAATTGCACACTTTTTAGATTCTATACTTACTCTTTCTCCATACCAATTTCACGCACTTAAAGTGTGATTCGAATTCCCGATGTTTCTGTAAATAGTTTATGGCTAAGAAGCAACAGTTTCCAAAAATCTGCATTCGGAGCTATGATGACAGTTTCTGAATCGGAAATCAATTTACAATTCGTCTTACACTTTGACTTTACTAATTCATTTTAGTTAAGCAAAAATGTTTGCAAAAGTTTTGAAATTTAAATGCAAACTTCCAAGATGTTCCACTTATTTGTTTTGAATTCTTAAATTAAGCGTTGTTGCCTTGTCGCTGTGAATTCAATGGATTTCTTTTGTATAATTAGATTAGGTGATTTCATAGATGATTTCAGTGGGCGTTCTGTAAAAAAAACCAGATTATGTGGACTAGTCTATAAAACAGACCAAATGGAACAATTTGGGAAAACACGATGCATATCACTAAACATATTAACGTATAAATAAGTAGATTCAAAATCAACATTATGCTCAAATACTTAAAATTTTTGTTTTCAACATCTCGGATATGCAGTTAGTTACTATATTATTAGACGAAAAATGTTTCAATTGCTTTTGCATCGTTAGTTTTTTTTTTTTCTGCCGCTGCAACGAACATCAACGAAGCACAATATTTTGTTTGTTTTTCATGTTGCGTAAAATTTTCATTAGCTTTATCTGCATCGACTCCGACGCCACCTGGAATAATCAGTTTACTCACAAATGGGCAATGATAATTTCAAACAGGTAAGAAGGCTCTAGACGGGAGAGCCCGACTTGAAGATACCCTGAACACAGTTGCAATAAATATTTTACTCCTTGCGCCCTAAATGTATGCTTCAAATTATGATCAATTTTAAAAACACTGATAACCGATTTTGACGAAATTATTTTAACCTCCATTTTTACATTTTCCAAATTCGATATTTTTTATAACCGTTTCCATGAGTATATCGGAAACCAGAATACTTATCGATCATTTGAAACAAACTTGTTCTGCTCATGGTATAGGAGAACTTATATCAAAAATCTGAAGACTCTAGCTCTTGTTGTCTCTGAGATCTACGCGTTCCTACAAACGGACAGACGGACGGACAGACGGACATGGCCATATTGACTCGGCTGTTGATGCTGATCAAGAATATATATACTTTATGGGATCGGAGATGCTTCCTTCTGCCTGTTACATACTTTTGCACAAAACCATTATACCCTGATTTACCCATTTTGTGGGTTCAGACTATAAAAATGTTATCCGCCGTTGCATCTACACAGACTGGTTCCAGTGTAAGCCTCCTGCCCCAAACGATGTAGTTTTTTGCACCCGCTTAGACTGGGCCTTGACTCGTTCATTATAGCCAATCCAATGGGCAAATCAAATCAAAACCGTAGGGATACGAAGATATGTTAATTATGATTTTGTTCATTGTTTGTTTTAATAGTAAAATTATGTATATTAGCAATATTATTTGTATTAATACAAAGAGAATTTTATTTTTATTTTCATTTTTTTTTTTGCCTCATTTAACTATTTTATTTTACACATTTTTGTCACACACACACACATTATTATACTAAAACTTAATTATCATTATTTTCGCATGCCGTTTGGTATGATCCTGTTTTGAAAGTTTTATTGGGACATTTTATAGTTTACACATACAATGCTTGCAGTCGTTAGTTTTATGCGATTTAATGTTATTAAAAAAAAAATTATGTTTACATTTATATTTATTGTTGTTTAAGTATATAACATCTAAATATTGGTGTAGCTAATTTAAGATTTTTGGATGTTTTTTATAATAAGTTTGCGTTGCGCGCTTACTTAAAAATTTGTTTTACAAAAAACTGTATAGTATTAATCTTAGGCTTAACTAGTAGACAATTACGAGTACAATACTTGCAATCAATCAATCAATTATTGTAGTAAAATCGCTAAATCTTTGACAAGTTTTCAGCTTGACTTGAAGCTTTTCTCTTGGTTGGTTAATTATTTGCTCTTTTTTTTAATTAATTATTTACACAATTTGACTAAGATTCAAATGATAATTAAGTAACATAAATCAAACTCAGCTAAGCTTTACTTTCACTTTAAGTTGAACTTTATTGAAATTAAAATTAGCTATTCGATGATTATTATTATGCAAAATCCGAAACAACAACAAAATGATACAACAATATAACAAATACATTAAGTATTTAAATGCTGCTTTGCAACAAGGTGTAAATCAAGTGTATCGACTCCTTTTGGTTGCTTTACTTTTAGTTCTTATTCACGCCAACCAAATTGGATTGAAAAAATAATGTAAAACCAACAATAACTATAATGAATCAGCATATAAAAATGATTATTCTATTTGTTCTGTTTTTTTTTTTTATTATTACTGAAGACACAAAATGAGAAAACTTTAAAACCATTTTCATATTTTTTTTTTTAATGACTTTTGTCATTGAGTAAACACTCATTTTATGTTGGCATTTATAATGTGTCTGTTTTTGTTGTTTAGTTTTTTTGTTTGGCCCAAAACGACATCGGACATTCAGTTCGACTTGACTTGGGTGGTGTTTGTGGCTAACGCTTTTTGTAATCACCCTTTAATCTTGCTAATGATTTGTTCTTCAAATTGTTAGGCTGCATTATGTGAAGCGTAATGAGCGGCTTTTGGCATTGCCCGTCAATTTCCCGGTTTTTCTGCTCAGTACTCCCCCAGTTTATCCCATTTTTCACATTTCTCGGTTAGCAGTTATCCTTTGTCGCTATTCTATCTCCTCGTGCTCATCATTGTTTGCTGCACTTTCGAATTCAATCAATCAAATTGCTTGGCATTTTTGGCTTAGTATCCGGACAACGCAACACCCTTTGCCTCTACCCCCATCTATCCCTACACCATCTGGTCATAATCCTGTAACAGTTATTTAGAGGTATATGTTCCTCAATTCGATATTACGCTTTTTTCAATGTTAAATGTAAGTGAAGTATATAAAAACTAAAGGAAATTGAATGAAAGTAAAAAACAGCATAACTTTTAAAAAAACCTTACATATAAAATGATATAGTAAATACATTAGGAGGATTATGCTATATGTTCTTAGTAAATAATCTTAAAAATCCTTTGCTATAAACATTTATATAAATTCTAATCGAAATTTTTGGCTTGGTTTTTAAAAGTTAATTTCACAATTGATAACAAAAGGAGACGAAAATGAATTATTTGGCGATTGCGTTTACTGGAACGTGAGAGAATGAGGAAAATTGGTCGGTTGGTTGGTTTGTTGGTTGGTTGTTCGGGTTGGTTGGCTTTGACTTTGCAAACTCTGAAAACATCTAGCGCCAACGCAATATGGTCACCACCACATGGCTAATTGTAAGCTGACAGTTTTGCCCAACCTGATGGAAGCGAAAAAAAAAAACTCTATTAATAAAAGAAAGCCTTAACTTATGAGTGAGTAAGGCTTAAAAAAGGAGTGCTTTTAAATGACAAAAATGTGAGTGCCGGAAATATATTTTTGCCTCGTGAAAATACAATTTAATTAAATGATTAAAAAATCACTAGGGCGAAAATTGGCAGCAGAGTAAAAGTTGCAGGGAGAATGCGAAATCACTTAAAAACAATTTTTAAACACAAATTGCTTCAGTGGCATTTGCTGGCTTTGCGTTTTGGCGCGGTGTTACGAGTTAGGTGTCTGGTCGATGCTGGTTTTTTTTGCACGTAAACGTGATGGATGGACTCTGTATGGCCGGTGGGCCACTAGGCCAGTGGGCAACGAGCTGCTTTAACGACGACACGGCACGTACGTCATGCATGTAAATGAAGAAGTTCCTTGCTAGCCGCAAGTAAAGCAACAGGAAAAAAAAAGCAAACAGGGGCGCCACCGGCCGGTGGAGTGAGTAAGAAGTGAGGTAAGAAGCGTAACACAGCGCACACAATGTCCAATGTTGGTGTGGTCAACATACTTGTGTTCGCATTCCGGTCGCTTGTTGCAGTTCCAGTTCTATGTAGCAGCTCTATTTGTTGTCGTTGTGTGTGCGCTGGCACATGTTGTTTCATACGCCACGTTGTCAAGCGTCTGCTTAGTGTCTGCACGTATAGCAAGACATTGCACTGGACACTGCCGACAATTTATATACGTACGTACGTATATTCATGTACATGTCTTCTAAGTGCTGTTGGTCCTGTTTTTATTAGTATCTGTGTGAGTGAGGTGCACTCTCTCATTGTTTGCAGCGCGAAGTCTGAGTTCTGCGTGCCTGCGAAACAGCAAAGAGGCTGAACTTGCAGCTGCAACTTCAGTTCGCGTCATTTAAGCCGACATTTGAAGTAAGTAGCTAGTAGCTTGAACACACCGAATATTAAATACCCTAACGCTAGTTACTTAATCCAACTTAGTTCCTTATACATTTTAGACAAAATACGTTTGAAATATTGGAATTCAGTACAAAGCATAATTTTGGCATAATCGCACAGGTTTTTCAGCTAAGATATTTTGAAGTATTTCTTTATCAAATGGCCAACAAATCGATCTAAAACTTTCCTTCTGTTTATTCGCCATTTTGTTGGCTCGAAGTTGTGTCCTGCTTAACAAAATAACACTGCCCTCTCGCATGCCATACAAAAATTAAGAGGGGCACCAAAAAAAATGAAGAGCCGAAAATTGTACATTACCTGGCCCTAAAGCCAAAAATGCATCTGGTGAATGGTAGTATTTGTTTGCCTGATTGCGCCACGCCGTGTCCATGTCCGCGTTCATGTTCGTTTCCGTGTCCCTGTCTGTGTCGGTGTCCGTGTCTGTGTCCGTGTATCCATGTGCATGTCCGTGTCGTGTCAACGGCGCCGCTGTGGCTGTGGTTAATATGCCAGCCATTGTCCTCCTGTTGTCCTTGTCGCTAGTGATGCTGCTGTTGCTCACAGATGTTGCTGTTGTTGTTGTTGGTTTTGTTGTTGCTGTTGTTGTTGTTGCCGATTGGCGTGCAATTCTTAAATGTCAATGGGACGTCATGATAATCACGTCTGGCGCTGAATTCCGTATGTCGATATACACTTTAGATTCTTCGTTCTTTTGCTGTTTGCCAGCGCCGCCGCCGCCGCCGCTTGATTTGTTCGCCAGCACCGTTTGACCGTGCCCCTTCTGCAGCGTCATGTGTCGCATTGAAGGTTGTTGCTGTTGCTGCTGCTGCTGTTGATGTTGCTGCAATTGCTGGTGATGGAGTTGCTGCTGAAGCTGCTGTTGTTGATGCGCTGGATGTACATGATGCGTGCGCTGTTGCTGCTGTTGCAACTGGTGCTGCTGTTGGTGCTGATGATGATGATGACATATCTCCTGTGGCTTGACGGCGGACGCAACAATCATGCCATAATGCGAACGCTGACCAACACCGCCAACACCGCCAACACCACTGTGCCGCTCCTCCATTTCGAGCGATTCGTGCTGCTGCTGCTGCTGCTGTGGCGACGGCGCATGTTGCATATGCAGCTGGCTGCGCCGGCTCAGAGTGCTCATCATTTGGGCGGTTGGTGGCGGTGTTGAAGCTGGCAGCGATGGCGACACAGCGGCTACCATGCCCTGTGGTCCTGTGCCCTGCTCATACCCGAATGTTGAAAAGAAGCGTGGCGGTGGCGGTGGCATGCCACCCATGCCACTGCCGGCGCCCAGCGATGATGAGCTGGACTTTTGTCTCATTAGCGTCGCAACGGCACTCGGACTGTTGGCAAATAGCGATTCCCTGCAACAAATAGGTGAACAAAGATTAATTATAATTATATACAGGCAAACCTGGATAATTGTGAACAAGAAGCAATTTGTTCACACTATTCAGGTTTTTTTTATTTTGTTTATAAGTTGATATATAGTTAAAAAAAAACCATTCAATTTGTAGGTTTTATTCAAATACCTTAAAAAAAAATCCTTTTTCCATGAAAATGTATTAATAAAAACACTTTTTATCAGTGCATGTGCCTATAAATAGTTTTCTAAAAATGTTCCGCATTCTAAAATAAACATAGAATGTTCATACTATAGTTTTGATTGTATATATGTATGTATTTTGTTCACACTATCCAGGCTTTCCTGTACATACATACATACATCTCAATATTTGCATTTCATTCGCGCATTAAGTAAACCGAACAATAGCCACACACACACACACATACACCACTTCAACCAGAGCAAGGAACAAGCTTTGGAATTGAAATCTGTATTTGTATCCTTCAACCCCCCCTTCACCCGCCCCCACCCACCCAATTCATCGAATATATGATGCGTGCCCCGTGAGTTAAGCAAATGTGCTAAAAGTTTCAACTGCTGCCATGTCAGTTGAAACTGATAATATGATTTAAACTGTGACTCTTTCACCGATGTCGTGACTTTGACCGTGTCGTCTGTCTGCTTGTAACGGTCCTAACTCCTCCCAGTACAAAAACTTGAATCACATTTTTGACTTTTTCATTGTTGAAACCATAACTCTTTGACGAACTTCACGTGAGTTGTTTGCCCTTTGTCCAAGAGGCAAATGGGCTTAAATATTCCAGAGTTTTTGGTAAAAGAAATTAGTAAATTGTAATACAATCCCGAAACTGAAATTTTTACAAAATCCTTAAAAATTTCATTAATGGAAAATGTTTTTGTTTCTGCCATCAACAAATCAATAATCCAAAACCATATTTGGAATTGTTTGTGCAACAACAGCAAACAAGTATTTTTTTCTGGTTAACTTTTGGTAGTGCAGTGCAAGAGTAGCTTTTCTATTTTCCCCTTTTTTCTTTTAACAATTCTCATACGTTCTTTGACAACTGTGATTTTGTTGTTGTATTGGATTGGCGGCACATTGAATTTGTCCGACTTGAGAGTGTGTGTGTGGGGCTGGCAGCACTGAGTGCATGGATCATCTCTATTGGATGCTATTGTGCTTGCGTCATATTTGTGATTGTTCTGGCCCTGCGACTCATTCCCCAGCTCACCCCTCCTCACCCATTCACCCCACGCACTTTCTTTAACTCCTCCCTTCCAATCCATTGCCTACTTGGTTGGGTTCGGCTATGTACCGTTCTGGTGGTTCTGGGCCCGAATGGAAGACGCATGCAAATACAAATATTTGCATCGATTTGTGTTATACAAGCATCAGGCGCTGTTCTTGTGGGTCTTGTACTCCTCTTGACACACCCCCCCTTGTATCCTGCCTTTAACTCATCACATTTCCCTCCATAGAGTACTTATAGTACTCCCATGGTCATCCCGATGTCGCTGTCGCTCTACTTTCTGTCATGGCAACATTGGCATTGTTTTTGCTGTTTGCTCATCGTTGACTTTGCAATTTGTTTGATAGTGTACTCCACATATGCCATAGATGCCATAGATAATGGCCAGGATAACCCAGGTCCATCTAGTCCCGCATGCACATTTACCTCGTTTGACAGCCCATATCACAGGCATTAACCGGTGCGGTCGCAATCGACGCCTTTGTCATCATCATGTCGTGCGTTGCCGTTGTTGTCGATGAGGATTCGCCGTCATCAGCATCGGTGCCACCGCCACCGCAGAGGCTCGTTTGGGTCATGTCTGGATTTCGGCGTAATATGCTGTGCTCCTTTTCCTTAAAATCGGCCTTGCTCGACTGCGTCGATATGGGCACAGCTTCGCGATAATAACGATTTGAAACGTCATCGAGAATTTGTAGTGAGGTCTGCGAATGTTTTTGCCTGCCAAAAAAACCGACAAGTTATTAAAATCATGTCAAAAATCAAACGTTTGTTTATATATGTATGCCAAAAGGATCTAAAAGTTGTTGTGCAGGTACAAAAAAAAATTATCAACTCAGCTTTTTGTTAACCCATCTATACTCTATTCTATATTATTGCTAAAACTCGGAGAACCGATTTGGTTAATTTTGTTCTTGAATTATTTGGGGAAGTTCAGAGACAGTATAAAAGGTTTATCGATGAGCCCTGAAGGGTCACAAAGGTTGCTTTTTTGCAGGAAATTTGACAATTACGTCTTCGGTTTAAATAATCAAATTTCCGTGAATCTTTGTATTGTGAAATTCAGAATGAAAGCCTTTTGCTTTGGAATTAGAGCCAGATTGGGTTTTTTTTTACTTGATACCGAAGTTTAAGAGTCAAAAGGCCTTGTGGTATATCCTTCTTGGTGTTTGTCCGTCCGTCCATCTGTATGAAGGAAACTCCATTCGTCAGCTAGAGACTTAAAACTTTGCCAATATCTGTTTCTGAGGCCAGGACAGATAAAATATCTACACTTACTCGGTGGCTGGGAAATCAATAAATTTGAAAACTGAAAATCGTTAAATCCACACATTTCCCACCAAATTCTACCCAAAATCTGCATGAAATCTTAAAGCCACGCACATCCATTATGCTTTTTTGGAATAGGTGAATTCTTGTTTGAGTTTTCTAGGATTTGAGTGGTAAAAGTTGATACTTACCTTGATATGTTATCGCGTGAGCGTGCCTTGGAATTGCGACCCATCTCGTCCAGTTTGCTTTCCTTGGACTCGCGTATGTGCTCCTGCAATAACGGAGAAATCACAGAGAAATGGCCACGGTAACCAATAATGTGCATGAGTGACGACAGCGATAACGATATATGTATGTATGTACGTAGTATGTATGGAGAGTATAATAAGGCATAATAATAAATATTTTCAATTAATTTTGCTGGAATGGATGGCTTATAAAACGGGTTGGTCAAAGGGGGTTGGTTGGTGGGTTAAAAGCAAGCTTAAGATGCCAGCAGATGCTGGGAAAGGGGACGCTGCTGCTGCTGCGGATGCTCCTGCTGTTTCAGTGTGTGGATCGTGGCGTATGCATTATATATTTATTTTCAACACTTTAACGCCCCGGCATCGGCTGTCAGCTGGATTACGGCGGAGCAATTAAGCGTCAGCCACCCGATTCCTGCCTGATGCCTGTTTTCTGACTCTGACTCCGACTCCTGCTCTTTCTCCCCCCTTCTTCAAGCGCCCTGTTGAAGTCATTAATACGCCGATTGTGTGCAAGGAGCCAAAGCTGTACTTGAGCATGCATAAAAGGAAGCGTAAATACGCAAATACGCAAATACTGCAGAATAATGAATGCGCCAGGACAAAACAGAACAGAACAGAACAGAACAGAAATGGATGGCCAACCACTGGGATGGGATGGGATGGCAGGTGGGAATAGTGGGGAAAGGATACGCAGGCAAGTCAAACAGCTGCCCAGCAGTCAGCCAGGCCAGGGCTGTCTCCTTCAAGAGTCCTTGCACCCTCTGCACCCTCAGATTGCCACATTGTGGTCTTCATTCGCCTGTAGTACCTTTAACTGCATTTATAATCAAATACAAGCCAAACATTTGATCAATGTTTTTTTTGTTTTTTTGTTGCATTTTCTTCATTTTCTTTCTGTTTCTGTTTATTATACAATATTCCATTTCCAGTTTTTGTTTCCATCGTTTTAAGCTGTTTGCAGGTTGAACAACAGCGACTACAACTACCAAAAAAAAACAGGCAGAATGGAGAAGAAAACCAACAATGATAGCAGAAATATAAAAAGTCAAATTAAGCTGCAGCTTCAATTGATTATGTTTGAGGTTTCAATATGCAAATCGCAGCCAATTTTATATCCATTTCTACTTTCGTTTTGTTTGAGTAATTGGTTTTTACTTTTTCGTGATTTCTTCATCGATTACACAAGTTTTTTTTTTATTATTTTCGTATAATCGCAATTCAGTGAAAACTTTTTTGCTTTTTTAATATCCTGCAAGGTGAAAGTATCATATTGTAGGGCATTGTATAAACCTTTTTGGAATACAAACAATTTCCTTAAATGATTTTGAAAACTTGTACACACTTCACTAAAAATAAAACTGATTTGAAAAATGCAATTTTCTAAACAAACTTTATTTAAAATCGAAAAGCCATTCAGAGTCTATTTGTCTGCAAGGACAAGGACTAAAATATCTAGTTTATTCGTGTTTTTACTTGCATTTAGTTAAAAGGGTTTTTTTATTTGCTTGCTTTATTTAAATTTCTACTGTTAAGCTTAGCATTACTAACAAGTAGCTCTTACGGCTATTGCTTTCTGTGGCTTAAAAAAAAAAAAAACAAAACAAAACAAAACACAGTCGATGCTCCAGAAGAGCTTAAGCCAAACATTTTCTTTTAGACAAACTGCTTCGAAATTAAAATTGGCAATATATATATGTATGTTATTTTTTGTGTTCTTTTGTATGAGTGTATTTAATAAATAAATGTAAACTATTTTTGGGATTAGGCCTGTAACATGTTTTCTATTTAAAAATGTTTTGTGCATGTGGTTGAGAAATGTTTGCTACAAAACAAAAGTCTACATTTTATAAATAGCTAAGATTACCTAAAATGTATTTTCCAATGTTTGTAAAGTAATACTTAAAGTGTAGCTTAGGCCTTTTATACCCTGAACCCATGGTCGCGTAGATCTCAGAGACTACTAGAGCTATAGACTTCAGATTTTCAATACAAGTTTGTGGAATCGATTAAAAATAATGGGTAACAATGGAACTCTTCTCAAAATTTCGTCCAAATCGGTTAAGAAACACCGGAGATATCGTAAAGTTAAATCAGTTATTAGTTTTGTTTAAATTGGACATTATTTGAAGCATACATTTAGGGCGCAAGGAGTATAATATCGATTGCAACGGGGTTCAGGGTATCATCTAGTCGGGCTCTTCCAACTTTAGCCTTATTACTTGTTTGTATTTTAAATATTCTATGTTTCTAAAACTGGCTAGAAAACAAATACTTAAGTCGACTAATGATGTGTCTTCCTAATATAAATGCAGATTATATCATTTTATGTGTTTATTAATTTCCTAAAATTTCACTTAAAATAAAGTTTTTTTTTTGTTGTTGCAATCTAAAAAAAAAAGAAGCACTTAAGCACAGATTTGTAACACATTAAATGTTACTCATTAAGTATACGATTCTGATTAAAAATGTTTTCGAAACCAAAGCAAATTGTTAAAATTTTATACTTAAATTCTCAACAGCTTTGAAGCGATTCTATGCCAAATATTTTGTTTCTCTTTTTGTTGTTGTTTGCTTTAGAAAAATAAGGTGTGTGTGTGTGTGTGGAATGCGGAATGCATCGTTGTTTAAATAAAAACACACATAAATATTCTCTACATGGAAAATAAGCGGATTATCAAAACAAAAGAACTTATTTTTCTTCACACCAACAGCCAAAAAAAAAAACAACCATAAAATATTGGCTGAATTTATAAAATAAAATTAAATATACATACAGTTTTGTAATACAGGAAAATACGAATTAATATTTAACAAATGAAAATTGTAATTTTAGCAAGCCATTTTTTGGGAAATTTAACATTCCCAAAATGAACTAAATAATTAATTGCTGAAAACGAAAACATTGAAAAATGCTAAATTTTGTAATATCCAAAAATCAAACATTTGCCAAATGTGCCTTGTAGGGGTTGGGCGCCTAATTTTTGTTGTTTTTGTTGTTTTAGAAACACCAGGTTTAATGAGACCAAGAATGACAATGGAAATGAGTGAATTGTGAATTGGAGCGACGGGCGAGAGAATCAGCCACGTTTCCGTTCACAGCTGCTACAAACTACAGGGAAGGTTAGGAACAAAGAGCGACTAGGAGTTGGGTGAGGGGTATCGAATGTCGATGCAAGTGCCCGATGTGTTCAAATGATTGTTTATATATGTATGTGTGTGTGTGTGTGTGTGTGATTTCATGCGCTTTTTTTTCTTCAAAACACTTTTGCCATTTTCCTAATGACACACAAAATCGACATTCACATTGGAGCTACTAGCTGTACGATTGGTCAACAATGAAGAGGAGAGAGAGTGGGTGCCTTAGATGATATTATTGAAAAATTGTAAACCCCTTCGGGCCTTTAGCTTTGACTGCAATTTTAGCTGGTGCTGCAACAATAATGCTGCTGGTGGCGGCGGTGGTGTTAGCTGTGGCAGTATTTCATCCATTTCAGTTGACGTTGATGTTGAACAGTTGGAGCCCGCCGGCGTTACTGGTGTGGGTGAAGTGCTGCACTGCAACGAGCTGCTGTAAGAGTTGCTTAAGCTGGGAAAGTCCAGTTGGTGTTGGCCAGCAGCAGTGAATGCTGCCATGCAATGGCCATTGACTAACACAAACTCATCCTCATCCGGCATTGTAGCGCTGTCGCTGTCACAACTGAAGCCAATACCATCGTCGTATTCATCGTTCTCCTCCTCTCCGTCCTCTCCCTCTTCATCGTCCTCCTCTTCTGGCTCCAGTTCCTGCTGCAGGTTTGGCTCCATCTGCTTTTCTGCTTCTTGTTCCTTTTCCAATTGCAATTGCTGCTGTTGCTTCTGCTGTTGCTGTTGCTCGTAAGCCGTAGTGAGCTCGGGGCCATTGTTGCTGTCGCAATCGTAATCGTAATCACAGTCGTAATCACAATCAAAATCCTTGCCTAACGTTGCTGCCACCTGCTGTGCCTCATAGCCGATTCTGTCTTGCCCTTGGTTGCTTCTTTGGCTAATGCTGTTGCTGCTGTTGCTGCAGTTGCTGTTGCTATTACTGTTGTTGCTTCGATTATCATGTTGCTGTTGCTGTTGCTTGCGCTGCTCGCTCTCAAGATTATATGCGAAATCGCATATGAAATCGTTTTGTAATCCCACGAATATTGCGCTCTTTGGAGCACCCAATACAAAGGAGTCAATATGATAGACGCTATCGCGCAGCCCTGGCACATCCTGTGGATAAAACATATAGAAAGAACAGAAGAACAGAGAGAAAGACAGACGGAAAGAAAGAGAGAGAGAGACAGAGAGACAGAAAGACAGAAAGAAAGAGAGAGAGAGAGAAGGAGAGCGAGATAGAGAGAGAGAGACAGTGTGTGTGTGTGTGTAGAGGAGATTGTGCGTATGTATGTACAATGTGAGTGTGTGTGTGTGAATGTGAGAGCTTTATACACAGATTGTGATGATATGTGGACAGATTGAGTGAGTGAGAGTATTATACTATTTATGAAGGAGATAAAAAGTGAGAAATGAAGAGTCAGTTCAAGACGAAGAAGCGAGTCGCAAGAGATACAAAGGGAGTGGAACTGGCAATGTGATTAAAAATAAAAGAAAATCAGAAATGTCGGAAGAGGAATGGAGAATGGTAGGAAAAAAGGGGAGAGATAAATAATAGAAAAAAAAAACTAAAAGAAGGGAGATGACGATAGAAAGAGACAATATCGGCAGTAAAGAAAGTGATAGCGCTTGAGAAAGAACCGAAGAGATCAAAAAATCTACCAGTTTTGACAGGTCAAGACGACGCTAGAGAAGGAGATAGTTATGTGAAGCGAGCGAAAAGAGGAAAGAAAAAGCGCACGTTGAAAGTGACAGAAAGAGAGAGAGAAAGAGAGAGAGAGAGATAGAGCTAATTGCTTGGCGTAGAGCAAAGCGAGAAGTGCATCGAAGTTCATGCATTACGACTCAATCAGTAGCGGGAACAGCACAAACTACATCAAGCACATTAATGACAGTTAACAGAAGGTTTGGTACTAAGTAGACCCCTGCAGCAGAAATTGAGAAAAGAACTCCACGAGCCGACATCAAATCCCAAACAAACTCGAATGCAATGAAAACTTATTCTAGTACAAAATACACAAATAATGAAAATAAAAAGGAATCTGTTTTGTTGTTGTTGATGATGTCCTAATGCGACAAGCCGAAAGAGACAAACAAAAAAAAAGACCATAACATAACCATAGAAATGATAAGTAGCTTAAGCTACATCAAATGTTAACTACAGACTTGAAGCGTAAAGAAGCTTTAATGCCCCCCGTACTTAATTTTCAATATTTACACAACGATATGCAATTGTTCCTTTCTGATATTTACTATGTATTTCGTTATAAAATAAATGTAAATGTGAGAATCGAACACAGATACTTTATGCTCGTTAAATACTATTTATTTTATGTACATATATATGTATATGCATCAATATATCAATCGAAAAGATTTTTTCTTAATGATTAAAAAAAAAAATCATTTATATGCCAATTTAAAGTGTTTACAAATGTATGTACAGTATGACCTCGCTTAACGCAATCTATTCGAATTTGGCCGAGTTGCGAAAGCCGAGGGAAAACCTTCTGTTGGCTACGAGACCTATTTTCAAAAATCGATGCATTTGCTTATCATTTAAATCAAAGTTAAACGAGTTAATCTTTGTTCAAAGCAAGGATTTAGTTTTAACGTATTAAGTTTTTGATAAAATTAGAAATTGTGGTCTGCACTTTCTACGATTTCAAGCTAAGAATTCGGATGTTGCAATTATCGCGGAGCTGAGTGTAACGATGGTTGTGTTTTGCGAGGTCGTACTGTATCTTATTTCATAGCAATTATATTCTGAAACCTTCAATTGATTGACGTCGACTACTGCAGTTTTCAAATGTGTTGATATTCAATTTGCCCAGCGGCTATTAAAAACTCGATATTTAATCTTCTTAGCGGCAATTGGCAAAGACAAAAGCTTTTCGGCTAACGCAGTTTTTAAATGGAATGCCGAAGAAGGTAAAAACAAACAATTTTGTTTGGAGGCTGAGAGGCGCAATTATTTTTAAGGGACAGGGAACATAAGCTGTTAAGGGAAAAGACATGGATTAAAATCAAATATAAATAAATGTTTCTCGCGTTTGTGTCGCAAATAGAATTCGTTAAAAGTTGAATGTTTGTCAAAGCTGAATATAGAAAAATCAATTTTCTTTTTTTATGTTTTCAGTAGACAGATTGTTGACTTTATCACGATTAATTCGGTTGGTAGGCACACAAAGTATTACATTAAAAAACTTAAACTTTGGTTTCCAAAAAAAATGGTTAAAGTCATATAGGGTTAGCATCTGGTCTTTTATGGAAGCTCTGCCTATTTTATTAATGTTATTATTTATTTTTGTTGTTGATATGAATGTAAAGCATAAATAATTTTCTTGAAAAAGAGATATTGTGCTAATTTTTAAAGTCAAAACAAATAAAGAAACGACTTCAGTAAAAATAATCAACTGTATAAAGAAATTATGATGAAAATTTATTTCAAAAATTATCGTTTTGCCCATTTTTGTATGAATAAATTATTATGTTTCTAGAACGATACATTTGGAATAAAATAAGTCTCCTGGCCCAACGAATATTTAGCAGTAGAAAATTCACTTCTGAACTTATTTGACATTAAAGAAAACTTTTTTTTTAAATAAATAACCAACCCAGGAACCAACTGGCTCTAATTTCCGAGCGTTCACTGTATCTTGATATGATAAAACAATAGAAAGCTTATTTCTATAAATGTGTCTACAATTGTTGACATCAAATTAGAACAAAAACGTTATAACATGTTCAGTCCATTGTTTACTACCGCGGTATTATGATGCTCATTAACGTCATTTGGTGAGCGGCATTGTGGCAAACGTCAAAGAAAGTTTAAGCTGAATGTGCATTGTACTCGCGCCGTTTAGTACTTGCATTTACTAAAGCAACCGTAGAAGTTGACGATTATTTTTAAATCCTTTCTCCTTACTAACTGTTTAAAGCATGCCCCAAAAATATCATACTAACTATGAGAAGAACCACAATCTCCTTTCATATTATTATCCAATTAGCAAAATTTAACATTTAAGCTGCACTTAAAAGCATTGTTTTGTTTGTTAAAAAAAAGATCTAGTTCGCACTCTGTGATAAATAAATTATTCAAAACCTTGTCCCAGGTACAGTTAAACTGCTTGGGGGAACTCCTTTTAAGTTCTTTTTATACCCTGAACCCATAAAATGGGTAAGGCAGGGTATAAAGGTTTTATGAAAAAGTATTTTACAGGCAGAAGGAAGCATCTCCGATCCCATAAAGTATATATATTCTTGATCAGCATCAACAGCCGAGTCGATATGGCCATGTCCGTCTGTCCCAGTGACAACAAGAGCTAGAGACTTCAGATTTTGAATATCAGTTCTCCTATACCATGAGCAGAACAAGTTAGTTTCGAATGAACGATAGCTAGTCTGGTTTCCGATATACACATGGAATCGATTACAAATAAATATCGAATTTGGATAATATAAAAATGGGGGTTGAAATAATAGATAACGATCTAACTTTTCTCAAAATTTCGTCCAAATCGGTTTAGAAACACCGGAGATATCGTAAAGTTAAATCCCTTAATAGTTTTGTTTAAATTGAACATTATTTGAAGCATACATTTAGGGCGCAAGGAGTAAAATATTTATTGCAACTGGGTTCAGGGTATCTTCTAGTCGGACTTTTTTTAGCTTTTTAGTTGCCGTAGACAAATACTACAAGCATCTGACGTATGGAATATAATCCGAGCACAAAACTGTTCCTTTGCACTTCACAATTTCGTTTGGGTTCTAAGTATTGGCTGTGTGGTACATAATGGGCCCATAAGCCACACATACTCTGCCATTAGTGAGCTCATAAGCTGTGCAAATTTTGTCAAAATTTAATTGCAATGCAATTAATTCGATTCGGTTGCGCACTGAGTTTAAGCAGCTTTATTCCAATTATTGGCAGTGACTGCCGCGCAGCATTAATTGGGCTGCTGTATAAATTTTGTGGGTGGATACACACACACACACACTCGTTTTGGCTTATCCAGTTTTAATATACATATATTCCTTATTACATTTTTAATTGGCCACAAAATTGCTGCACAAAAACCATAACCATTTCGCATTTCGCATCTCATGACTTTCGACTCGTTCAGTTGTATGTCAAATTGGATATTTGAATTTTGATATAATAAAAGCCGCAATTGCACAACGGAATTTTCGGCTTCATTTTGTTGATTTCATCCTCAGCATGCCAAATAATCACATACATATGTTCGTTTGTTGTTTGTTGTTGTATTTAGTTACCTTTGAACATGGCACAAAAATATGGTATTTCACAAATTTTCGAACTTATTTAATGATTTCTATTTCGATTTCAATTTCAATTTAAATTTGAATTTCATTCAATCATTTTTATTTTTTTTAACTCGTATTTTTTTGTAAAATATATATTTTATGGTCATGTTAAACTTTAAGCTCAACGCATCACTGACTTTGCTTTGCATGCAAAAGTTTGGCATTTGTTTAATTGGAATTTTCCACAGGTGTGGAGGCTGGCCAAAAGGTTTGTGGTGTGTTGAGGTGGGGTGGGGGGGTCAAGTATTTGGTACGTTCTTTGGCTTTGTGCTGGCTCCGGGCATTGGTAAAAGTAACTTGGCATTAAATTTCAGCTCCAGCTAATCGCATCTCAATGTTGTAGAAATGTAAAATGTGAAAGGAAAAGCTGCATGAACGCATTTTTCAATTGGTTTGGTTGGAGCCATATTCTAGTCATACATATGTGTAAGTCAATTTGAGCTTTATTAAAAATTCACCCTTTATTGGGGCTAGCCATGCGAATCTTTCATACGATTCTTACAAAACGAATATTTTTGCATCAAATCGCAAATAGTGGTTTGGAATTGTATTATACAGAATAGTCGAAAATTTCCATTCGGATTGCAATATTTTTGTTAGTTGAGATTAGTTTTTACAAATTTATAACCGTAGTTAGTATTGTTGGGATTGCCACAAAAGTTTTTACAAATTTATAACCGTAGTTAGTATTGTTGGGATTGCCACAAAAGTGTTTATTCAAGTTCCAATTTATGTCAAATGCAAAAGGCGCAATGACTAAATAAATACTTGTGAATTATGTAAAGGAGTAAGGAAAGATAATATGATGTTTACAAGCAGGAAGCGTTCCCGTTGAGGATACAAAATAATGTGATTGTATTTATACTTGTGTATAAAAATGATGAATAGGCAAAGATAGATGGAGAAAGAGGAAGCTAGATCATAGGTAGAATCCAACTCAGCTTTATAGAAATAACTAAAATTAAATTTTTACCAAATCTATTTGATGGGCGGCGAAGAATCCGGAAGCGCACTAGCCACTCGGGTGGATTCCACGTTGTGGCATTTTGTGTACATAAATTATCAAAATGAAAAATTGACCTTGAATCTGCTCTAAGGCGGAACAATATGAGGTGTTAGATACTGCCTGTTTCATACCATTTTGTCCGTTTTTCGTTACATTATGTTTAGGGTATAAAAATGGTTAACATCACAAAACCTGTATCAAGCAAGACCCCTTTTGCTGACGGTTTATTGACGCAGGGTTTATTTTAAATCATAATATGACTGATGTTTTTTTTTTCCTTCTTTTTTGTGGCTCTTTACAGGTAAATTTGTGTGGATATATATACTAACATATGTTATGCGTACAAAAGTTTGTTGTAAGCTAAAAAATATGTATTAAAGTGTTGAGCTGAACAATCATGGAACCCTTGGCAGACTGATTCACTGCAAAAAAAAAAACTAAGTGCCTGATTGACAGAATGACAGGGCAGAATCATTATGTGTCAATAAGAGGGTTACGCCCACTGCCAAAACGCCATGGACGGGACGTACGCCCAAGTGTGTTAAAGTGCAAGGCGTGTTTCAATTCGCATTAAGCTAAAGCTTTTCACATTTCGGTTTTCACTTTGCTCATCTTGTGAAACGTCGCTGAGTGGCATCCTCCTTGGAGATGGCGAACTACAGCTGCTTACTGCTTACTGCTTTGCTGTCCCAGCCGCCGCCACCTTTCCACCCTTCCCGGCTCTATTCCGCATTTCATGCCACTTGTATTATTTTATGGCCGTGGCTGTTTCTTTGCGAATTGCATTTCAGCTTGATTTATTTCATTTCATTTCTTTTTTGCCCCAGTGGTGCAACCAACGAGCATCGCCTCCATCGCCTCGTCCATCGAGGCCGAGGGGAAATTGATGTAAGCGAAGAAATACGGTTAGCTACATAAGTTGGTTATTACTTGCTGCTTAAGCCAATGCCCATGCCCATGCCCATGAACATGCCTCATTCCTCATTTACCCCCTCTTACAGCAGCTACCCCACTGATCCCCCGCATGCCACTCATGTCCTCAGTTAGCCCAATCCCCAGTTCACTGTTCACTGTTCTCAGTTCCCAGTTCCCAGTTCACAGCTGACACCCACATCAACGGCAGCGCGTTCATCACTTTGGCCCATTGGTGGTGGAATCTGTGTGCGAATTCAGTTTCAGAAATAAAATATTGCACTCCCAAATGCATGGGAAGCCTTGGGCTCAGTTCGACCATTTACACTTGAAATACAATTTATACATTTTAAAATCAAAAAAAAAAAAAAAAAAAATACCAGAATAAATAAATATGAGTAAAAATGCAATATCTTATTGACAAAATTATTCGTTCTAAAAATATGATTAAATTAAATCAGAAAATATTTGCGGATATAATATATACATATAAAAAAAACCGTAGTATCATTAATTTTTCCTCTAAAAATCATGACGAGTTCATCCAAGTTTCAGTGCGAATATACATATTTTTTTCTGAGTGTAAAGGCCAGCGCCGACTTAAGTGGTGTAAAGTGATGTGGAGTGTTGTGTGAAGTAGTAGCGTGTGCTTTAGATAAACCAAAAAGCAGAACAAGTTGAAGCTCCTTAACCGAATCCAAACGAGAAACACCAAAACGATTCCCAACTTCACAAGTCTCTCAGCGGCACGGATGAACGGCGCGTCGTCTACTCGGAAATGGCAGTTTTTCCATTACACACACACTCCTGCTGCGCCTCCTCTCTCTCTCTCTCAACGCCGCCACTTCAAATAGCTCCCCCGCCAAGATACGCGTTCTCATTCGCGTATTACTTAATTTATATATATATATAGTATATATGGTATATGAAATATGAAATACTCGTATAAAACATGAAACAATAACAGAGCAACGCACAGGGCAGGCGGTTGGTTAGAGAGAGAGAGAGAGAGAGGGAAGTGGTGGGTGTACATTGTACAACCTATATGGTGTACGGGGATTTGAAACTGCCATCAAATTAAGGCTAAAATGCATTTGTCAGATGGCGTACTGACAACAAAATTGCTAAAATAATAAAACTATCAGGCATACTCTTGTGTACACACACACACACACATGCATGTTGTCGTGTTGTTGTTGTTGTTCTCTTTGCGTTCCTAAGCTGTTTATCCTTAGAGCAGCCGCCAAGACACGGAACAAGTGCCACACCACGATGTACCACAAAACTGTCTACTTGCATCTCTTGTAGAAGGATTGTTGCCCCGCCCCCCTTTGCATTCATGCCATCGTCTTGGCTAACATTGCAAACACACACACACACAACAATATCCACTCAAGGCAATGTTTCGCTGTCAGTGTTGGCATGGCAAATATGCATTGCATTGCAGTTGTTACCAAACTTGATGTAGTTATGGCAAAGCGCAATGTGCTTCAAGGCTTCAATGCGGCGGCGGTCATAGCGGTGCGTTCGATGCGCAAACCTTTCAAGCCTCTACAAGTTCAAAGTTCAAAACCCAATAAACTGTTTATCAAATGACAAAAAATTGAATTCGATTTTAGTTGAGTGCAGCAAAAACCATCAGGAAACTCAACTACTTTGCCACTCTTAGGCCCAAAATTAATGTCATTAGATACATAAGTTTTAATATTATAGCATCATAGGTATATTTCTTATCTCTTGATTCGAAAAAGCAATTATTGAATTTCAATAGAATAGACATTTAACCAACTTTCCCAAGATAAACTATTTTGTTAACAATTTGGTGAATTACGTTGACTTTCTCTTCGATTTATTTCCATAATTTTTGTAACCAACTTAAAATTAAACAAATAATTTTAGAGCCATTAGGTTCGAAAGTAGTATAGGTTCTTCTCTTGACTTCTCTACGTTTTGAAAGGTGGAGCTAGAGAAAAATAATAACTTCTCAACAACTTTTAGTTTCGTACCAATGAGCCAGTTTAGTTGTAAAGTTGAGTTACGTTTGAAAATATCAATATTTCTGGCATTAAGATGAAAGACAGATCGCCCACGAATTGTACTAAGTATAGAGATTAACAAATTAGGAGTTAAAAGCTATTTAAGCTTGGCTGTTAAACACTTCCACATAGTGCCAAAGCAATAGATATTAAAAAAAATGTGTGCTGTTGGGGCATTTGGGGCATGATTCCAAATAGTTTCCGTTTTGACAGTTGGCAGTTGGCTCGAAGCGACTCTTGCGTATCATGTACGTGTATGTATATATATATATATATATATTCATTTTTTTATCTGCAAAGTACATGCTAAAATCTGAATGGAAGCGCATTTTCTGGGCAAGAAATTGCAGAAAGTCCAAAGACATAAAATAACACTATGAAAAAAAGAAAAGAAAACAAACGAAAAAACAAACGAAGCGACATGCCACAAGCAAAAGAGAACAGCGGACACACAGGACTCTGAAGAAGCGAGGAACCAGGACTCAGGTCGACCTCAACTCGAAACTGAAACTGTTAAACTATGGAATATGTGAAAATCATATACAGTATATATAGTTTTTTTTTTTTTTGTATAAAATATGTATGTATATTTTTTATTTAAGCAGTCTGTGCAAATATTTAACCCTTTATCTTTTGGTTGCTGCAATTTTTCGTTTGTTTTTGTTTCCCTTGTTTCGCCCCGTTCTTTGCCGCCAGTTAAGTGTCATAACGGCATATTAAAGTGGCCATCGATAGAGTTTGCCGCAAAGCAATTTCCTTGCGGGCTGCCACTGCCATTGCAGCCGCATAGATAGATAGCCCAACTATCCAACCACCCAATCACCCAATCACCCAATCACCCAATTACCCATACCATTTATTTTTTCAGAGCATCGATCGAACTGCTGCTGTGCTGAATGATTTTTATCAAATCCGCTGACGTTGAACTGATTTGATTTGATGTGCGCTTTGAGCAAATTTATTTGATGCAGTTCCATAAATGCAGCCGGCCATAAAAAAGTGCGAGCTTTGTTTGATATTTTCACTCTTTTATTCAATACTGTTTGCTGCCATTGCCATTCCCATTGCCATTCAACAACGCATAGCTAAATTGTTCATGTTTGTCTACTAGTTGGCTCGGGCTACAAAAAAAAAAGGTGAGCACGCAGCGCATCAATGAACCACCCCCCCTTTACCCAACTTTACTCTTGCCCCTTTATCACTTTATCCAGAACACACTTGAACCACTGCCAAACACTCGAGGCGATAATCAGATTGCCAAGCTGCCAAGCTGCCAAAACCCCGAACCCAACCCAACCCCACCCCACACAAATAACGCCTCCAGCCACAACAGACTTCATCTTCAGCTTCTTCTTCTGCTCGTCTGTGTGTGTGTGTAGGTGCACGTATGTGTATTTGTGTGTGTGTGTTAATTGAACTGTTCGACGTGCATAGTCAGCGCTTGTTTGACAATTCGACTGGATATGTCAGCCTTTAAGAGTTTGCTGGCATCAGTAAGCAAACACAGCGCTGCTGCTGCTTTTTTTTAAAGTTCATGTCCGATGTGAGACGAGAGAGCATTAAGTATACGATAGAACCGAAAAAAAAAACAAACTTTCCAACGAAACAAGCGAAAACAAAACGAGCTTTAAATGCGAATGTGGTTATGTAATCATATATATATATATAATTCAGTGCACCGCGATGCCAATTGACGCGGAACTTTTGCACAATTTGTTGATTGCCATTTAATTGTGTACATGATTGTGGGCGTGCCACTGTGACACTCTGTCAGTCAGTCTCTGAGCCTTTGAGTGTGTGTGTGTGTGTGTGTGTGTGGGTCTGCCTCAATTGCGTTCCAAAAGTTTAAATTGAAAATAAATATATATTACCACAGTTGAGGCACACTTGACCAATTTCTACATTACAGATCGGATTAAATCGTTACAAACTTTTTATTTAGGAGTATTATTTATATATATATTTACTTTTTTAATGCTCTATACGCCAATAGTTAAGAGTATATTGTCTGTCCGAACTCCTTTTTTACCTTATTGATACAAGGTATCGAGTATGCCGCAGTCGGCATTGTTGTGAGAATTCGAAGTGATTATGTCCAGCTGCTATCAAACATATTTTTGATCTGGAATCTAGCAGTTGCATTGATTTATAAATTCATACTTAATCAAATGTGAACTGAATGACATTTTTATTTTTTTAAAACACATTTTAAGCATATTACAAAAAAAGTTAAGCTTTTACTATTTCAAGTTGAATTTTCTATTGCGTGCGAAGAGTATTTTTTTTTTTGCCTCAAAGTCATCAAAAGTATTCATCATCAATGGTACAACAGGTATTTTTCGGCTTTGTCTGCTGCTCAAACTCAAAATCGACATGGGAATTAACTTGCGTTGTGAATTTATTGATACACTGAAAATCAATTTGTAGGCATTGCAATGGCAATTATTGTTTCACAGTTGCCTAGTCAATCGACCCAATCAATATGGGGTATATTGATATAATAGGTGCTTTAACCTCGTTACTGTTCTCCAGTACGTCCCTAATGGCATTGGCTCAAGCGGCCACTCAGCTCAAATTTCATTAGGTTTTGAACTTTGAATGGCCTTTTCATATTGCTAACGGTTTTATACTGCACCCAAAAGACACTTGGGTGATTTCTCGATCTTCAGCCATGGATTTAATGTGTATTTCACAGCTTTCCCGTGGGGGTAAAAACTCAACCGTAGCACTTTATTTATCCCGCCCAAAGAAAAAGATTTTTGCAAAGTTTCAAGTATGTACGAGAAACCATGGCGAACATTGCGTATAAAACTAACAGTTACTTTTCCGATGACATGATGTTGTGTAGGATAAAAAAATTAGTACAAAAGCTCTTTAACTATATCATAGTATACATATTATACCAAAAAATTGCATAGTGTTTACGATGGAGTTTAGCTTGGGTTAAGTTAATTAAGTACCTCAAATGCCTTGGAGTAGGGGTAGAGTGCTAAAGTGCAGCACGAAGTGAAACTGTTGGATAAGTAGACTTTAAGTCATGGCATATTTTAGGTTGGGCGTGGTTAACGAGGCGTCACATTAGTAAAACACCAATAGATTGCGTGAATGGAATCTTGTCGCCTTGTCGTATACTTACTACTATGCCAGGGCAACGTCTCGCTGCAGATGCCATTTTATGTAGCTGGCAAGGAATTTAATAGACAAGACACAAGGACGCGTCGATTTCTTCGTCGTCGTCGTCGTTGACTTGGACTAAAACCTTTGGTGGGGTTGATGTCGCCTTGGCTGCCTGTTACTATAGCACATAGTTCAAATGGCTTGCGACATTTCGAAATGTTAAATAGACATTGACACACACACACACACACACTCACACCCACTCGCACACACACACACACACCCTTCTCACACAGAAATTTGATGAAGTGAGTGTGAATAAAAAACTTAGTCAACTCAAATGATATTTGTAAGGATGAAATTGGCCGAAAGGTGTTCGGCATCTGTTTACTGACTTCTCGGCGCTTAAGCTTAAACGCAAATAGAAAACAGCAAGATACACAAATCGGAATGTTGTGGCTGCGTTGGGTCGTTTGTTGCCGGTTCGTCTTTCTAATCAAGCGGTTTGCCGCCATCTACGCCATCTGATTGAGCGCCGTAACCATTGCGACTGTCACGCCCACTTCCACACACACACACACACAAACACACGCACACACGCACACTTAATTAACTTGCTGAATATTTTCTGGCCCTGTCTACAACGATATTCAATATAAGCTGTGTCTTTGCTTCTGGATCTCTGTCGATGTCAATTTGGCGAAAGTCAAACTGAAATTGTGCTCTCTGCTTTTTTTCGCCGGTTTTATCGGCTTGCCACTCAGATCTGGCTCGCTTTTTGAGCTGGCTCAGCATGTAAATGCCCCAGGGAGCCCCTGGGGCGGCTGACGTTGCCAATGCGTTCAAAATAAAATGGTTCTTTTATTTTTGTTTTCCACCAGCAATGCGGGCAGCGTGCCAGTGCGCCGACGACACCCAGGACATATTGGCCAAGTTGCATATTGATTTCGACAGCTAATGAAATGTTGCCGCAAATACCAGAATACGCATCTGCAGGGGACAGCTGCCCATTGAGATAATCAAGAGAGAGAGAGTGCCTCTAAAGCGGGGTTAAAGGATTTGTTGAAGGTGTTAGTGTTGCTTTCTTGCTTCCAAGTGTCATCAACTGTAATTGCAGTCAGCATGATTTCGGTCTTACCCAGATTACCCGATTCAGAGTCAAGGTCAAGCAGTTGGTCACGTTGCGTATACGCTATTTTGATAGAAGGAAAACTAAACTAAGACATAACATCATGCATTGCGTCGTTTTGTTGTGTGTAATCCAGGCTCTAGATGAACATTGCGTATACGTAATGTGCTTAGCCAAATTAGCAATAATAAATGCACGACATACGCAACTATTTGTTTGATTATCTGCAACTCAAGCAAAAGTGTTTTTCGGTTCTTAAAAACACAAACTGTTTATAGTTTTAAGAGCTATTGCAATGATAGTGTTTTTGCATTGTTAACAAGTTCCGTGTTAATAGCGTAACGCAAAGTTACTTGAAATAAAGTTGGAATTGATAAGAGTTTAATGGTGTGGCTGCTTCAAAGTCATTCCCACATAATCTTTGCAATTAAAACAACTTTTTTTTATGATATTGGCAGTAATAAACTGCAACAGAAAATGCCACAAAACGATACTGCACGGATTCATCAAGTGCTCATTTCGCTCAAACACAAAAAAGCGCATATTAAGTAAGAGCTTTCCACTTAAGTCCGTCTTTTAATAAGAGAAATCATGAAGGAATTCAAATAGCAATGGAATTCACTACAGAGATTTGTTTTTTTTTTTAAATTGATCCATCTTTTACTGCCAGAGAATGTTGAGTTTTAGCCATAAAATGCAGTAAGATGTGAATGAAGTTTTTTTTTCAACAATAACAAAGAATTTCAAGGAAAGACAACTGGAACATGTGGCATGGCATAATAGGGCAATCGTGCTTAACGAAGCCTAAAATCAAAATGAATGCAATTATCTTATCGAATTCACTTAACTGATTTCTCAAAAATGTATCATTCGACTGTATTCTTTCTAAACAGATGGATTCTTACAGCTTATAGAGTTTTAAAGGTGCAAGAAAAAATGGAAACTGGCCCTTTCAAGTATATTCTTGTTTAGCATCAGCGTCCGTCCGTCTTTGTTGTTCTCAGAGACTATAAAAACTAGAAACTTTAGATTCGGAATATAAGCTCTCCTCTGTACCTTAGGCAGAATATGTTAATTTCAAATTATCATTAACTTTTTCGGGTTTTCGTTTCGGGTACACCTTGAAATCGAGAAATCGAAAATCGCAGATAACGAAAAACAGTTTTTAAAAACTTCATAGATCCTAGTTAGGCATTTTCAACTAGAGCCTTTTTACTTGTTTGTTACAGATTTTGTTCAATCAATGTCCATTTCATTGTAGAATCACCCAGTCAAACGGAATTGAAATATTAAAGGCCATTTTTAAATATCATTAAAGTTCCTAACAAAATATGTCCTTACAAATTGTGTTCGTCAGTTGTGTAATGCAGACTTATTTAATTCTTTGGTTGTGCATTGGTTTATCTAATAAAACCTTCAATCGACTGAAAGGAGAGGGACAAAAAAAAGAGTTTTTTTGCCAGATTAATCACTATGACTCTAACAAAGAAGCCTTACAACGACCCTAATCCAGTTCGTAAGTAAAGTAAATGGGAAAAAATATCTTAATCGTGACTTATTGGAGTGCATATTCTGCGTCCGATAACAAAACGCTCGTTGGCTTTGCAGATGTGATGTTGTGCTGAACAGTCGATAATGCAGCATTTCAACATGAAGTTCATTTCAATCGGAGAAGAACCTTAGATAATGTTTTTTCTTTAATGACTGTAGACGACGCACAGTGGCGCCCGTCGAACGGGTGAGGTAGCAGAAATCCAAAATTTCATAAGCCCCCAAAAAGTTATTGAAAGCACCTATGTTATAGGATATATGTTATAGAAAATAATTTCAAAATCTGCTATCCTTATTACAATCAGATTTTTTGTTTAGAAGATATAGCCTTTCAGAGTTGCCTGATTTCCAAAAAAATCAAATAAAATTTTTAAGTACTTTGGTTGGCTTTGAGATACAATATCTCGAAAACTAGAAAACGGATTAATATTATTACCTGTGATTCTATTTATATAAATCTAAGAATAACAAAAGTTGAACTGTTTGCCAGGTAAAGCGATATTTAGCAACTATAAATTTATTTAGTATTTCTCAACTTTGATGGAAATTAAAAAAAAAAACTATGTCTTAAAACAATTGCCATATTCTCAAAATAAGTTCTTTGATTATTCCTTTATCTAATGCAAAAAGATTCAGCTGCCCGTTTTTAATTATATTTTTAGTTCAAAAATAATGAGTTTAAATATTTTTTTTAATATTTGGAATATTAGTTTTTATCATAAAAGCTAGCCAAGGAACACATAAAAAGTAAAAAATTAAATATTATTTTTCCTTTCAATAAAATTTTTTTTTTTATAATTTTCCTTGGTTTTAGTTTTTTTAAAATGTTATTTTATAGGTTGATCAACTATCTATCAAATGCTATATATAATTTGATCGATTATCTCATTTGGTCTGCCACGATAAATTCAAATTTCTCCACTGTGCGACGTTCCAAGCTAATAACGAAGCTTTTGAGCGCAAAAAACGGACAATAAGTTTTAATCAGCAAGCATATGAATATGTTTAGTGCCGTGTAATAACTATTCAAGCTTAAATGATCAAATGAAGTTAAGTCTTTAGGCGACCCGATAACTATAGAGTCCTTAAGCAGCACAGTGCATCTAATCGCATTACCTCATATCACATATCAAGACACACAATGGAGTAGAATAATTTTTGTTCAACGTAATAAGCAGTTTACGACAGGGATTAAACTTTGACTGTAGCAAGACAATTGTCTCACATATCCTCAACGAGCACCGATCCTAATCGCATCAAGCATGCAAAAATTTGTAGACATACGCCTTAAAGTAGGCAGCTCAAAAAACAATACAAGTCGACAAACTGTCTGTGTCAAAAAGAAACAAAAAATTGGTGAAGAGCAGACAATGTTTTGGTTGCATTTTGTCTAGTTAGTCTAGTTAGCTGGTATAACTAAACATTTTTATAATTACATACATTCAAATTGTGTGTGTGTGTTGATTTGTCTTTCTTTGGCTTTGTGCGGTTTTGTTTGTTTGTATGTGCATGTACAGGATTTTTTTTAAGGAGTTTAGCAGCTGGCAAAAATCAATTGTATATTTGCGGGATTCAAATCAGTTACTAATGCTAAAATCTAAGCTTAGCTTGCCACATAATGCAAGGCGGACGATGGGGTGGGGGGTTGGGTCATACATAGAGCGAGCTGGGCAAGCACAGTGAGCAAGAGAAGTTGAATGATTTCCCACAAAGAAAGAAACAGAGAGAGAGAGAGAGAGAGAGAGTGTAGGTATGTGTGTGTGTGGGTGAGCAAGGCAAATATATATAATATAAGGCAATAGCAAAAGGCAGACATTCTACTACTATACTAGTATTGTTGCAGTGAACAGGGTTGGAGGGGAGATATTTGTATTTGTAGAACACGCGCACAGATTGCTGCCTAATTAGAATCAAGCAAATTTACGATACTTACGCGTATTATCTTCTGATCCCGTATTATTTTTCGTATGCAGTTCACTACGAATGTGATAACCATGCCGCCAAGTATTAGCCCAAATACGATAATTATGATGACCACGTGTTCCGATTGACCAGCCGTTTCACCCTGTAATTCAAACCGACAAACATTATAATTGGTTTCATTGAATAAGATATTAATAGATATTTCAATCAATTTACAACATATTTAATGATAAAGTATTCTAAGTTCTTTTTTGCAAATGAAAACACAGAAAATAAATGAATTAAATAAAAAAAATCGATGGCAAAAGTTTGGTAATTGTGAACATGAAACAAGTCAAAACGTTGCAGACGGAGCCAATCGATTGTATAAAAGCTAGTGATAAAAAATAAAGGGCTCCACTCCCATGGTTCTAGCTTAAAAACTGTAGAAGAAAACTGTGGCATCGAAATTTATAAGTTAGGATATGGGAAATATATGTTTTTATTGATTTTTGGTTATCGATTTAATCGGTATTTCAGCCGCCGATGGTAAAAGTATAGCTGAGACTTTATCACAAAAATTACCGCCCATAATTGCTGTTCTTTTAGGTCAGTCATATGCTGTTCTTTGGCAGCAAAGTACAGTTATCTTTTGCCAAAAGGTCGCAAGCTGCTTCTATGCCTAACATTTTTATTACTATTGTGACAGTGTTCTCCTTACGGTTTTTTCAAACATTTGAATAGCTTTCTGTTAGCTTCAGCTGGCAGTAGGTTAATCTTCGAAAATTATAAAGCATACTTTTAGGGCGCCTTTAAAATAACACCGAACTAAAATGTTTAAATAAATAGCTAACTTTTAGGGCGGATTTTAAAGAACATCGAATTTTTTTTTTTTCATTTTGCTTATTTAGGCATAAGGGGTACCAGGAACCCCTTGTCCTTGTCATATTCACTCTGCCCAATTAGGTGCACCGGTTAACTATAATTAGCTGTAAAACACTAAACTAAAAAATTAATATATATACAGCTTAAAAACACATCAAACTCTTTTAAGGAACTTCGAACTAAAAGGTTAAAAATTTACACTGCTTTAAAAAAGACAAAACGCTTATTAAAAATATTGATAAATAGTTTTTTAAATATCAAAGCGAGATTTTTAGTTTTCAAAGACTATATATTTTTTTCTATAAATATTATTATATGTATCAAAACAAATTTTTGTTTGACCTGAACAATTTTTGTTATAAGTTTACTATATTTGAAGCTTAAGTTCTTGATAGGTTTTTAGGCTTAAGTAAGTAGGGTAGGTCATGCCTTTTGGTGGTTAATACATTGCTCTATCTAATTCAGCCCTGAAGTCAGCACTCGATTAAGTCGCTCTTGAAATAACATTGAATTAAAATGTCGGCAATAAATAGCTAGCTATTAGACCAGATTTCAAGGACCGTTGAAATGCTTCAATTCAAAGTACATAACATTTTTGCAGTTACTTTTTTTAAGCGTCTTTTAGAGAATTGCATCTTATTTAAAAAAATGCATAGGTATCATTATTTTTTTAAGCTAAATATCCTCTATCTTATGAAACCATTACCATGACCCACCAGGATAATGCAATGAACTTTCAAAAAGTCATATTTACCCAAAGTTAATTATCTAGTACTATTATGAATAACTAAAGTGTTTGATTCATCATCTACTGTTCGCGTTTTTGGTCGATAAATTTTTAGTATTTTTAAAGTCATAAAATGTGTTAAAGCATATTCTTTTTTTTTATTAAGTAGCAGCAAGTGTCAAGGAAGATTAACAAAAATTCAAAGAAAGAAAAAATTACATTCATGAAGTCAAAGTGAAATTTGCATTATAACAATTAAGTCACACAATTTGCCAAAAAACACATTAAAGAGGTTTGAGTTTTGGGCAGATTTTTATGCAATACTGCAATATGGCGGTTGGTAAAGCTGGCTTATTGGCATTTAGCCAAAACCCGTCCTGTACACACAATTAACAAAAATATATATTTTGCGCCAATTAAAATTATGATCCAATTAAATGAACATTAGTTGTGTGTATGCGCCTGATTGAGCTTTTGATTTGAAAATTCGACGAATTAAATGGAGCAATTGGCTTTGAAATATGCGCGATTTATGCGTTATATATCAAACGAAACACACAAAAATTTTCATGGCCAATATAAGTGGCAATAAATCGTCGAACAAATTGGTTTATCGCAAATATTTATATGTACGTATGTTAATTGACCGTGCACTAAACAAACTTTGATGTAAAAAACTTGTTTAATAATAATTAAACTAAACATTTAAATCTAAACAATAAAATGATGGATTATTATTCATATTTTAAAGCAGATTTGTTTTGTTTTCTTTTTGCTCAAAAACTACGACTGCAACAAATGAGTTTTCAGGTTTCGTAAATGAAATCTATTCAGATTAAATCACATTAAAATGCAATCGGCTTTGCCAAAGCCTTTTTTGCTTAAAACCAAGAAATATATAATTTAACGAACGACATGAAACTTAAACCCTAACAAAGTTTGTTTCAATGCTTAATAAATAATTTTTATGTACTTTTACTGAGTTTTAGAGTAAGGAGTTATAAGTTATTATTGTGCGGCTGGTAAAAGATTTACAAGTTAAAGTTTTGTAAAGGTAATAAAATGCCAAGAAATGCAAACTAATTGTTGTTTGTCCGATTGCAACTTAAACGGCCAACAACACAAGGATTATAATTTAAAGAGATTTGTTCGTGTTTTTTCTTTTTTTTGAAAATAAAAAGTGAAGCACCAACAAGCAGCGCTTGCAACACAAACCTCAGAATGTGACAACAAAACTTATTTTGGCCAACTTTTCGTTAGGTGTGTGGGTGTTGCCACAATTCCTGAATATTTGTATGTAGTTATAATGATAGTCGAGAGTTTGCCCATAATTAGATGCATGCAGAAAGTTTGGCCCACACAAAACTGGCAGAAAGCTCTTATATTTTGTGAAATGGCTTTATTGGTTATATGGTTGGGTGGTTGGTTGAATAATTTTGTTAATATGTACATATATGTATATATTTATGAATACGAAACGACAGCAGATACATACATACTTTCTGCTTTCGCTCACTTACCGGACAATTCTCCTCGTCCCATCGAAATTTACAATTGTCGAGTTTATTGCACCTTAAGCCGCTCGATATGCAGGTCATGTCCTCGCAATCGTATTCATCCTTGGTGCAGTCTAAATGTATTGTGTGTGTGTGTGTGTAGCAGACAAAGAGGCTTAGTTAAAACTCTGTTTAATTTGCCAAAAACAAAACACAACAAACACACAAAAAAATACCAATTTTGTTGAGAATGATCGACTTGGTTGCACTCTAAATTAACCCCACAAGATCGGCTTTTTGACTTTGAAGTACCAATAGATACTTTTTTTGAGAGCATTATTTTTTTGTCAGCATCACAACGGCTTTCAATTATAAATTGTTGCTATAAGCCACATTATGTCCTCTTCATACAAATATTATTCGTTTTTTCTAATCTTTACTATCTAATCAGTCTATATATGCTTATTTTATGGCTGGCTATAGGGTATAAAAAAAAGGGCAATCAGCAGCAGCAGCAGCAGCAAGCAAACACACAGAAATCAAAAGCACACACCTTATCTCAAACATAAATCGTCCTGCAGCAACAATAACTGCAATGTCTGGGCAACAAAAAACAAAAAACAATAAAAAAAATATCCAGTCTGAATCTTAGTGTTTGGCCTCAGTTATTGGTTTTGTACCGAGAAATTTTGGGCTAGGCTGGTAACTGTAAAATGGCTGAAGCCAAAGTGAACAATGGCAGGAACAAAGGACAATCGTTGAATGACAAAGGAGTGCTTAGCCTTTGGCAACATGGGCGGCAATCACACACAAAACCGGCCGACAGACAATCAGTTAGACGGCTAGATGCCTGTGGATCGCAGGCATCGCCGATACATAAGTAGTTCGGCCAGACAAGCACATAAACTGGCCAGCACTTTCGTTCTCCCTCTACACACACACACACACACAAGCCCTATTCAAAAAGCCGGCTTGTCTCGTTGTGGCCCAGATTACTTTCATGTTTGTGTGCGGCTTGGAGGAGAGCGTAAGCTTAACACCGGATTGCCCAGGCTTTTGCTACCATTTCATTGTCCTACGCGCACTTTTTGGCTGCTGCTGCTGTTGCTGCCGACGCACGTGCGGCAAATTTGAAGGATTTGCCACCGCACACAGTCAGTCTCTATACGTATGTATGTGTGTGTGTGTTTGGTATGAGTTTTTGGGCTTACTTCCCGGTCCACGATCCCGAAACGCTGTGTACAGAATGGCAAATGTTGAATTAATCGCACTTTGTTCCGCATAAAATCGCATGTGCAAAATGTTCGATTCCGCCGTAATGCTCTCGCCAGCTGAGCCGCAAAAGTTTTTAACTCTGCAAGGATGACACAAAAAACAACAACAACACATTAACAGACAATGTAAGAAAGTAGTATATAAAGATCTCTGATATGATATATACGAATGCTGTTAATTTGGTTTGGATTTGCCAAAGATTCAAAACTTTTATTCAATTGATATTCGTAGTATTCAAATTAATCATTTAAGACGTTTACTTATTCGCTGACAATGTTGAATGTATAAATCATGTAAGTAATAAATTCGGATATTTTTAGTAGCAGCAAATTAATTGACACGGCTGACTAGACAGGCATCCCCCCCCCAGCAGCAGCTGGACGGACAGTCAATCAGTTTGAGTGGTGGTGGTGCTGTCATTGATATTTGCTGTGTTGACGCGCTGATGGCGACGCCAAAGTCGATATTCCGTCATCAGTGTGCACAAAAGCCAAAAGTCAATAGCCCGAAGCCGAGAGTTAAAGGAGATGTGTTTTGTAGGCAGTGACGCGTTGAAAGGAGGCACGCACAGCAGCAACAAGTGGAAAATTTGTTAGCGTGTTGAAAGAGGGATGTGCTGCTTGAATGGCACATGGCAAATGACAGAATAGATGGGGGGAATAGGTTCGTTTTGGATAGCACACAAAACAATTCCAGTTGGGCGCCGCAACTTCCGCTGTCGTACAATTTACTTTGGCCGGTAATAAATTGAAAATTTTGCTCCTACACGCTTTGATCTTAACAGCGTTTTTGGCTGACTTCACTGCGTTCGTATAGCGGAAATTGGATTGTGGGCACAATATTGCGTATACGCTACCATAACTAGAGCTCTTAACTCACTTACCTTAATGGCATCACTGTTTGCTCTGGGAAAATATCCAAAAAGTTTGTCTCACAGTCATTCGGTTTAATTAGATGAAAGTCCAGAAATTTTAAAAATATCTAAAAAAAAGAAAAACCATAAGAATGTAAATTTGTATGAGTTCTTTACGAGCACACTCACCTTCCAATTCTCCTTGACTTGAATGCGCCAAATGCAATCGAGGGCAATCTTATCGCGTATCACCTGCTCTCGAATGTCAGCTGGCACATCTGTTGAATTAATGAAGCCCTCGTGGCCATCTTTTTCGATGGTGCAGTTGAGGTCGGTGCTGGGCGCCTCTCTATTCCGATCCAGATACTCATATACCGCACTAAAGCCCGTGTATTCAATTGTGTCGTCCGAATGGAAATGCAGCCAGAGATACCGTTCCTTCGAGGTGATTTCCGGTGGGAAATCTGTGCCACAGAATTTACCAATCAGCGTTGAGAAACCATATTGTCCGTCGCGTATCTACAAAAAAAAAATAAAAAGTGAATGCGACGAAACAAAAATTCCATTTAGAAATATGTAGCCAAAAAAAAAAAAAAATGATTAACTGGCCAAAACGCCAGCGACAGCATCGATTTATGTGTCCCTTGTTTCAAAAACTGAAACGCCAAACGAAAAAGCTTTACATACGAAGTTAAACAATTTTGTTTTAAATAATAAACTTAAATTTGCAAGACAACTTGACATCCATTTGATTAATCTTCATTAAAATGTAATGATAATTAATCAAAAACTTGCAATTTAAAACCGAGAACCCAAAATAATGCTATGTAGTTCGTAACGAACCCAATGATATGGCAAAAATCCTATTGCCGCCATCAAAGTGACATTCTTTTTTTTATTTTATTACGTTTTTTTTTTCTTTTGGTCTAAGTTGAGCTTGTAATTAGTCTAAAAGACAAGTTATTATGTTACATTACTAAGTAGCTGCACTCTAATTAGAAATGAATTTTTTTTTTTAATTAACAGGAAGCACAAAATGTGCTGAGTCGTCGGTCTTAACAACTTTATGCAAGTATTCATAGTTTGGTACAATGTGTCGATAAAGTTTATTGGTTAGTTTCCGAGTCGAGTTAGTTTGTCAGTCTGAAGCAAAACTGGTCTCACGTTGCCCTGTTGCATGCAACAACAAAGCCAAGTAGGAAGCTGTACACTTTAATGTCAACTTTCAATTAAGACTTGCCTCAGGGCGGCGTGCAAAAATTGCCATGCAAATGCTAGTATAAACAGAAATGCCAAAGGTTTCGCCGCTGGTCGCTTTCATTAGCAAACTTGCTTTCAGGCGAAACAATTTGAAAAGTTTACTGCCAAGCAACAGCGTGGCAAGTTTTGCTGTTGTTGTTGCTGTTTGTTTGATTTTTTGTTGCGCAATAAAATTGTAATTTAAATGCGAGAGGCACTCAATGGTTGTTGTTATCGTATACTGTTGTTGTTGGTGTTGTTGCAAGTTGCAACACTTACTTACTTCTAAGAAATCAAATTTACATTCCTCCTTGGCTTCAATATTAAACGAGTTGCGAAAGTCCAGGCGTATGATTTGTCCTTTCGGCGCTGTAATTAGAGGGAGGGCAAGTAATCAGTTTTTGTGTATAAGCTAAACTTTAAAGGATGAAAGACAGAGCGGAACATGTTTATTTATTTCAAATTAGCTCAATGCCAATTAGATCAAATATATAGCCCAAAGGCTTAGAAGCTAAATTCTTATGTTGATTTAAACTGAATGAATTTTGAGAATTATTATAAATTAGTTTTAAACTGCAATTCGGATTTTGCTTAAATTAAAAATAAAAATTCATTCGATTTAAAATAATTTATTATAGCTTTGAGTTTTATTCATAATAGTTTTTTTGTTCTTTAATTTTATTGGTCTTTTTAAAGAGTGCAAATCTACATATTATTTTGGAAAACGTTGTAACAAAAAGGTTTTGGTTAAAGGTTTATTTTTTATGTTTTTTTTTTTTTTTATGATTTGTCAAAGTTCCATTCGAATTCAGCTTGAGAACTATCATGAATAATGTTAAAATGGCGATACTAAAAATCATTCAATTCAAGCTCATACAAAAATAATACAAAATTTATCGATACGAGTTTCGGGACAAACCGATACTTTTTGTTTCGGGGCACAACTTAAACTATTATTAAAGAATAATATTTTGAAATGTTTGTTTTTTTTGGACGGTTAGAAAAAGGTGCTTGGTGATGCTGTTATTTTTCAACTAAAAAATATATTTTATTTCAATTCTAATTCAGTTAAACTTCAATTTTGTTTTCGTCGAAACTGCAAGAATTCTATGTTATATCATTTAATTAGTATTTAATTAAATAAATATCATTAATTAGATACATTTTTAGTATTTTCTTATTAGCATTAATCAAGTGCTAGTTGAAATTGTTTTTTTTTTTTTATAGAAAAAACTTTTGTCAGTCGTTAGGCATTGAGGACGAACTCATACATACATATATGTACATTTGTATGATAGCCACTTGATTGTCTTGGCTTGCAAGGGCATGTGGCACTTGAAAAGGCAAGCGCACATAAAAGAGAGAGAGAGACCCAAAGCTGCTCAACTCATTGCGTTGCATTGGTGGCAGATGTGTTAACCTAACCTTCGTCCTGCCATTCATACTACCATAATGGAGCTGTAATGAATGAGTAAATCACAGACGTACTACGCTGTCGTCGTTGTATGTGTGTTTCCAAATAGATGGTATGTGTTTGCGCTGGCTTTGAATGCGATTGCGAATCCCAATGTGGATTTCCCTTTGACCAAAAACCCAAAAGAAAAAAAACCTCACACACACCCACAAAACTAAAGAAAACACAAATTTGAAGAAGAAAGAAAATGCTCCGCCTTCAAACTATGTAAAACACAGGGCACAGCACAAAGACATATATATATATATACGGTCGGCTCTGGCACGCCTCCTATCATCAGCCAGATGCTGCAAATTGGTGGCTTTTGAAAGGATATTTCCTGCGAGAACACCAATTGAAGACCAAATGAGTAACTAACCGCAAAGCTGGCAATGCCAATTGATAGCTAGTAAATGCACACTCATTGTTCGAACATTTGAATTCAAAGAGCTGCCACATTGCCCCTAAAACTAATTATTTGCGAAAGCTGTATTAAGTACTTACGGACAATGCGGTTTGAGTGCGCACAGCCTTGTTCACAACTTCCGGTTCCGATTCCGATTCCGCAATGTTGCGGAAATCGAAGTTGTAGTATTTGCTGCTCCGATTTCCGCTTAATAGCTTTTGGTATTTGTTTTAAATATTGTTTCGACTCGAAAAGTAATTGAGGCATAACCAATAAAATCATTTGTTTAATAATAATTAAACAAAAAAAAACAATTGAAAGCGTTGTGTTCCGGACGCAAATACAAGAAAAAACGGAATTGGTAGGCGGCGCAAATAGCTACTTCCATACCAAATGGAGTAACTCTAGCCGTAATTGGATGTATATTTGGTTTAATCGATATTCAGTTATCGATATAATCAATTTCCCAAGCTTTACATTTAATCTGTTTTGCCTATCGAAAAAGATACTTTAAATTTTTGAGTCTCTAGTTTTACGGGTGTCGAAAGAAGTGGCGTTAATATGAAAGGGCAGAAACCCTGATAGACATTGCATAAACCCAATAGAAGGTAAGGAATACTTTCGGTATCGAGGATATATATTACATAAACAGAAAACAGCTATGCCTGATATATTCATACTTTAAAAATTCAACACTTTATTGTTATCGATAAAATTGTTATCGATAAAAATCGCTATCGATAAAAATCGAAAACATGAAAGCATGAGTACAGTAAAAGAGAGCTCATATATGCCAAATTCATTAAGTTAAGTTATCTAAAAAGTCTAGGAAGTTTCATTAAATTAAATTCGGAACTGATATTAGGATTAAGGCATGTGATATTTATTTGGTTGACATCTGCTGCCTGCTTATTTGTCTTACAAAATTCAATGTTAAAGTAACGAAAAAGAATGTGCCTGGGCGGCAGGCAGGCAGGCTTATAATATTTGCACTAGTTAGGAATGAAGATTAATGGATTAACAGCAATTGATTCACATACAAACTGAGGAATTGTCTGTGTCTTAAGCGATTACACTTCTGTTTTCATTTCTCTCCCACTTATTCATACTAAACAATGGGGACAGAGATGAATGGGGTTATGCATACTTACATATGCTTTATACTAATGCGGCCGCTTAAAGTTTTGAGCGTTTTGAGCAACAGTCAATGGGCTGCCACCCACCCAATGTCTATCGACCGACCGCACATATTGTTATGCAAATAAGCTTGCCACTCTCCCCATGGCAGGCAGTCAGGCTATCTATCTATCTATCTATCTATCTAGCCTGTCTGTCTTTCTGTCTTTCTATCTAAGCAAACGCACATATGTATGTATGTGAAGTATGTAACAGAGTAAATCGAAAGAGAGTTGCAGATACTCCTCTGTGTGATGATGATGATGGTATCCGCTGATGCGTGCCTATGAAAGTCAATCATTTTATATATGTATATGGTATTTAGGTTTTATCTGTGTGTGCTCGTAGCTTGCAGCCATTTGCTTTTGTAGTTGATGTTCGTCGTACTTTGTCTCAACTGACAAATGATTTTGGCCCTGTTTTCAGTGATAAGCATGGAGCCAAAAAGTCAGTGAAGCGCGCAACCAGCGCAAATATTACAAATGCTACGCAATACAACGACGCCAAAGTCAAATACATAACCCCAAAAACCACCAAAACCATAACCTCAGTACGAAGTACGTACCAATCCAAATAACATTTAGATTCCATCCGAGTAAAACGTTAACGCTTTTAAATGGTGAGCACAAATCTACTGCATTGCATTCCCAAACTAACTAAATGACTAACTGACTAAGTGACTAACTTACTGGTTGACTGGTTGACTAGATGATGTTTGAAATGTGAACAGAATGCTCTTCGCGTAATACTGCATTTTGGCCAAAACTTGCAATTATTTGCAGCAAGCAGCTGAACCTTAACGAGACCTGAATTGCAACCACCAACCAATTCATCCACCACCCACAATTACATTGCCACTAAGTTGACAGTACTGCGCAATACGAAGTTGACTGTAAATTGGCTGGCATAAAACAATCTAAAACTCAATGTTTCGATTGCCTGCAGGCTGCACTCATATTGCTGCTGCTATGAGAGCAATGAGACGACTTGTTAAATATGACTTTTCAATTGGAATGCCGTTTACACGTTCAACTCTAATTGCGAACTGTAACCGTGTAGAAGGAGTAAGAAATAATCGTATCAATATCAGCATTCATTAAAACACATTTCAAGTTTTTTTATTATCGTCTATCAAATCAAACACGATAAATCATAGTCGTTACTTGTTATGAATGCATAACAGTATATTATAGTCAATTAGGGTTGAATGTGTATTGGATTGGAATTTGACTGAAAGCGATTTCAGTGTCAACGCCGATTAAAAATTAAAATAACAATGCAAAATGCAAAATGCCAAAGGAATAATAAATAAAGCAATTATCGAGTGCTTCAAATATTACTTACAGCACTAGCAAATACCCTTTAAATTATTTCTAATTCGATTTTATCATACATATAGCATTGCTGTTACCTGTTATCACCCTTGTGCAATTGATGTTTTTGGGATACAAATTGGGATATTCGGGACTGTAGAGCTCATTTTTGTTGGGATCACCGTCAACGAATAGCCGGCAACGATCCACCAGATCCTCATCCGCTTGTCTCGCGTATCGTCCGGCACACGGCACCGCCTCCGCACGATCGTAACGTGATCGTGTGGGCGTGGGCGTGGCAAATGCTGTTCTGGTCGCAATCGCGGTGGCAGTATTCTCAATCTCAACTTGCTGGTCGCGGCGTTTGATCGATTTTATTGTCAGTTGTTGTTGTTGTTGAGCCAACTCGTCTGTGTTAGCTGAAAAATAAAGAAGAGTTGAAAGTGCAACGCGTCAGCAGGATTTTTTTTTTTAAACACCATTTCTGCACACATGAGCATATTTTCAAATGAAATTTATGAGGTATCATCATAATAATAATAATCATGAGCATTAAAATTAATGCGCATAACTTGTACTGCAGCCTGAGAAGGAGAAGGAGAGAGAAACAAGTTACAAAAAAAAAAAATTAAATACTGTTTTTAATTTTGCTGCAAACTTTACGCACTTGTTACGCTATGCCCGCCCTACTCACCCCCCACTCACACCAAGCCAACCAAGCCCAAAAAAGTAGGCAATGCAAATTTTTAAAGCGAATGCACATTCTCGCCTACTCAAACTCAGTGTTGTTGTACTCGTACTCGTACTTGCCACATACTCTTGGTATGGGTTGTTAGTATGTGAACTGTCGAGCAAGTGTAGCTGCAATGCAACTGTAACTGCAGCCAAACAACAATGCTTAAGTCCATGTAAAATGGCCTAAAGCACAAACACATACATTTGCATGTGTGTGTGTGTATGTGTGTGCCTCTAGCACTTTCTGTAGGACATTGCCATTGCCTATTTAAAGAGTCGCGTCGGCTTTGTTGACTATTAGTTGCTCTACCACAAATATATTTCTTAGTAAATTTCGTTTGAACTTTTGTTTATAATTAATTTTAATTCAGTTTTATTTAATATCTGTATCGCGACATGATTTCTTCATTTAATTTTCTTTATTTATTGATATTTATTTAAATTATTCCACTTTTTCTGCAAAGTTAAAGCTAAGTTTGCTTCAACTTCAAAGGCGTTCAGTGCGAAGTATGTATGTATGTATGTATGAAAGTGTGTGTGTGTGTGCGTTCTTGTACTTGTTTGTGCAAGTGTGTCCATAATCATGTACATACTTTTATTTTTTATGACTGCTTTTGCTGCTGCCAAAGTGTGGCACAAAATTTGAATTACCTCAGTAGACGTTTTATGAGGCGTAGGGTATAAACTCTCTGGGACAAACACAAGCACACACACACACACACACACACACAAACACACACACACACACACACACACTCTGCCGCTGTTCGTATGTGTGTGTTTTTGCGCTTGCAAAAGTGTTTGCGCCGCATTATATGGCTGCTAGTGCCTAATGATGTAGCAACAAATTTAATAAACATATTAAGTGTTGATGTTTTTGTAATCGCATCACACTACATACATACATATATCCACCTTATACGCCAATCCACCAATCTCTCATTATCTCACTCTCTTTTTTCACTCGAAACTCGAGTTCCTGCCGATAGGTTCATGTTCATGTTGCTCTGTGGCATGCAGCACATGTGGCATCTAAGGCTTAGTAGTACTTGTATTTGAATTTCTATGTGCTTCACATAAAGCATCAATTTGCCGTGTGTCAAAGCCGAGCATTTCGTGCGACAATTTGCAACATAAAATTTAATTAAATGCAAATTAATTCTAATATCATATCGTATATATATACATATATATGATTCATTGATATGCCACATGTAATGCCAAATAAAACAAATCTATCGATTTCTAAAATAATGACCCCTTTTCACTTTGCATTAACACTCCAATAAAAAAAACATCATTCATCATTTTAAGCTAACGAAAATAATGTACATTTGATTGTAGCCCATAAATATACTTAAACTTAGATACACAAACACTCATCATACACTCATGTGTATGTGTTTTGGTTAGCAACATTTTAGTTCAACGACTTTGATGTGGCAAAATGGTAAATTCTTGCTTAATTTGTATTTGTACATTTTTGAAAAACTGTGCTTGAATAAATCAAACTAAATAATCAAATAAACAAGTTTTCAAATTGAATCATTTGCCATTGTAAAACGCATTTATGCAACAAAATGTGTTTTAATTTGATATCAACTTTGGGATTTTTCAACTCGAGTTCAAACGACAAAACAAAACGACAATGGACATCTTTTGAGGCAGACTTTATCTGCAAGTTAGCTAAAGTGAAAATTAAAGTCATGTGGCTCAACTTGAAGATTTGCTTTATATATATATTTCTGTATATAGATGGTTGTTGATTATTCATCGAATGCATTTTTTGGTATCAGTAAGAGCTGGCCAGATAGGCTTGATGTATTGGTTTTATGTTAATAAAATAATAAAACTACAAGCAATAGAATTTTTAACTAATATTTATCAACACGCAATTTAACCAAGTTTAAGTTTAAACCACATAAGATTTAATATGAATCCGTTTGCCATATATTTAATTTAATTGTTATTTCAAACGTTATAAAGTGATTCTGACATCACTAATAAATCAAAACAAGCGTATTGCGCCGGAATAAATAATATTATCTAGAAAATTGTTAAATAAGGGTAAATTTATAGCTTGTAAACATTAATAATTATCAATTTAAACCAAACTAAAAACTAACTTAACTTAACGATATCTCCAGTCTTTCTGAACCGATTAAGATGAAATTTTGAGAAAACTTCTATCGTTACCCATTATTTTAACCCCCATTTTTACATTTTGCAAATTTGATATTTGTTGTAATCGATAACATGCGTATATCGGAAACCAGTTATCGATAATTTACATATCGACTCGGCTATTGATGCTGATCAAGAATATATATACTTGATGAGGTCTGAGATGATTCCTTCTACCTGCTACATACTTTTGCACAAAACCATTATACCCTGTATAAAGGGTATAACAACATTTTCTATTTCGTTGTGGAGAAAGTGTGTCAGCTTTTAGCGCTTGGCCCATTGCATTGCTATAATGTTGAATATTTCTCCCCTCTTCTTTTTTGGATCACATCATCAGAGAATACCGCTGAATACGCCCGATCATACACACACACACAAATAGGAACCACACCCACCAACACACACACTTTCACTTTCACTTTAAGTTGGTCCCTTTAATTGCGCATTTAAGTGTGAGTGATTGTATTTGACAGTTGTAGCCCCGGTAACGTTGGCCTGGCTGGCTGGCACTTTATTGAATTGCCAGTTGGCAGGCACCTTTAGCGCAGCCAAATCCCTTTAGATTGCTCAAAATGAGAAGAGGGTGCGCGCTAGTTTACCACCATATTTTTATGTATGTATGCGTAGTATGTGTGTGTGTGTGTGTGTGTCACACAAAGGGGGCTGAAGGAGGGTTTTGTGTCTGTGTGCGACGCATAATTGTAAATTGTACACAACTCGCGACACGCCCAGCCTGTCACGCCAAGCCCCCCCCCCCCCCCAACTCTTTATCCTTTTTTGAAATGCCACACACACACACAAACATTGTCGTGTGGCATCGTTAATAGCGCATACAGCAGCTGAGCTTCTTCACACTTTTGTTTTAGTTGTAATACCCTTGTCGATCTATATTTGCGCCCCCATAAGTTTAACTTTTAACTTTTGGCATCCACACACATACACACATGCACACACACACACCTGCGCCTTAGTCAGCATCGCTCGCTGTTCATTTATATTCATATTTGCATATGTGCGCTTGTTTGTGTGTGTGTGTCTGTGTGTGTGTGTGTGCGTGTGTGTTTGGCATTTAAGTATATTTGCCATTGCCACGCCCCGCTGCCGTTGCCGCTGGCATTTGCATGTATCGTCGTCGTCGTCGTTGCTGTTGTTGTTGCTGTTGCATGTTGCATGTATTTCATTCGCAGCAGTTATTTGCTGTAATACACTCAATAGACTTAACACATTTTGCATGCCTCACTACATCCGGCGGCAGCGGCAGCAGACGCACCACCCACTGTGCTGTAGTTTTGTGCAATAAATTTTGCATTTTGCTTGCAGCGTCACAGACAACCAGAGACAAAAAAGAGACAAAAAAACAAAAACAGAGATAGAAAAAGAGCGAGGCGGAAAGTTGAAAGAAGGCTTTGGCTTTGGCATTGCTTTGCTTTGCTAGCGAAATTCCATTCCATCTTTTTTTCTTTTTTTTTTCCATTTTTTTTGTGTGTGTCAGACAGCTCTCCCAACTTCAGCTTGTATCAGACGTACCCTCACATCCCCTCTTGTCGGCCATCATTTCGGTTACTGTGACTTGTATGTGTGACTGTGCATATTTCTGTGTTATTATTAAAGAAAAAAAAAAAAAAAATCGAACATTTGACATCCTTGCCAAAAAAAAAGCACAAACTAGTTAGCACTTAATTAACGTTAATCAAAGCGATTTGAAACATTTTTCGATCTGACATTAACTAATTTGATTTAAAATTGTTCCAATAAAGTTTGTGGTCTTGTTTAATTACATTAATTGTAAAATATTCAACAATAAATATTATGTCAAGTGAAATGCCCGATTAGACCAAACGAACTTAGTATAGAGTATTTTTTTTAAGTCAAGGCGAGAAAGACAGTCTTCGGCTGTTTTATTGGCACATGTCGAGAGAAATTGGATTTTATTTAATAGAACTATCAAGCTGAAAAATTAATGCAGTTTCACAGTATTATTTACATAAAAAGTATTTATATATATTTTTATATTTTCAAATATACAAATATGAAAAACTATAAACTTCTGAGCAAGTTTTTGTTCATCAGCTTTTAGAGTTTAAGTAGATGGGAAAATATTTGAGCTCTTCATTGGTTTTAATCGCAAACTACAACAATTTCATAAATAAAATACAAACAAATTGTTGGCGAGCAAAACAGGTTAATCCAAACAAAGGAAATGGAAAAGTTTGAACGAACAGAAAATATTTATGCTCTAATGTAACATTTATGGGAGGATAGAGAGAAGGTTTCCAGCTAAGCTTGGGTCTGCCTTTTGGAGCAGTGGAGCCAAAGTTAATAAGTGTACGGCTATTGTAATGCTTTTTAAACAGTGTTTAGGGCCTGGTTATTGGAGTCGCAGACAGAGGTCATTGGCCCGATGGGGCCATAATTTACTAATTGGTAACTTTGCCAACTCTTAGTTGAGAAACGGCGACATTGTCCTGCTTTCGTCTACACATAAATAAATAATGCGTTTATGCATAATATTACTATATTAACTAAATAGTTAGTACAACAGCTTCTTGGCATTTTCTATATACATATGACGGCATTTGAAGGGATGGCTGGAAAAAAGCTTATGAGTTGTAAATGGCGGAGCAATTGATTTCCGAAATTCGATCAAGCGAAAAGCTTTGAACAAAAACTTTGACTTGGACTAAATCGTTTGAACTGATTGTGTTGGCTGATTTAAAGCGGCAACAGAAAGAGAGACAGATATAAAAAAAATGTCAAACTATGTAAATGCGAAACTTTAAGTTTTCAGCTCGAAGCATTTCCAACTGCTTTCATGAACAAATCACATTTGTATTTGCGGCCAAGGGAGTATTATTTACTGGGGAGTAAATCATAAAAATTTAATTACTGATTAATAGCAAATTATTTTTATGTTAGAAATAAATTATATATATGTTCTTTTGCTTAAAAATTCCTTAAAAAATATATCATCGTATCTATGATGACCCTTGAGACTGGAAAACCCAATTTGACTTCTGAACTTCTAGTCTCCGCATTTGTCTGACTTGAAAGAACTTCCGGGAATGAGATTGCACTCAAAATTGGCCTGGCGCTGGCAACAACAACAGTTGTGCAACATTTTGCGCTCTGAATTTTCTTGATGTTCGCGCACTATGTTGCAAGTGGGGCGCGCTATATGCAATTAACATTGAAAAAGCTGCACTTAATGGCTCACGACAAAGAGGCCATGTAATTGCCAGCAACAAACAAAACGAGTGCGAAAAGCCAAAGAGATACTACAGCGGGTGTGAAGGGTGAGAGCGAGAAAACATTTGTAGAACGTTTTATTATTGCGCTTTTATGTAGCACAATGATTCGCATAGCGCATCTTAGCAATTTTCGAAACTTAAATACATGAAAATTGCAACAGCTGAATGCAATTACAATTGATATATTGATGCGAGGGTGGCTCATTAGATTTATGTGCAATTAAATGTTAATGTTCTAATTTTGATTAGTTAAAAAAAAAAAAAAAAACTATAGATTATATGTATTATTAATTTGTATTTAATAATTCAATACAGTTAGAGCCCGCTTAACGCTGTTCCGGCCTGTTTCAACCCGGGAAGTCCCCGGTTTAGATGAGGAAAATGTGGAATTAGTTCAAGAAAAAGCAGAAGTCTCTCTTTTGATAAGTTCAAGGAATCTTCTAGGCAAGAAGAACTTTCGAACAAACTATTACAAACTTTGACAACCTTAACTAAAATTATGGCAAAAATTTGTTGAAATTATCCAAATTATGACAGTTGTTCTTAATCCTTTCAAAAATTCTTGAAAAAAGGCAGAAAATTGGAAACACTAAATGATCTGACTGACTTTTATTTAATTATTTATTTTTTGTAAGGAATAATTATTAAATTTAATACCTATCCATCTCTTGGCATTACGCTATATTTGCATGGAACGTATACCTCGAGTTCAACGGGGTCTTACTGTACTGCATTACATTGAATAAACATTTTCTGTTTCGAATTGATTATTGTTATTTTTGACAGTTTGGGTTTGCTTATTCCGTTTGATTCGATGCCATCGATTGATAAATAATTTGTTAGAACATTGTTGTTGAACTCTATCAATCAATTTGTAGTTGCGATAAGAAGTTATAGTTTTGGCATAGTTCCCACAAACTTAGTGGCCTAACCTCGTGTCTGACACAGAAATGTAGCGCAAGCGAGCGAGCGAGATATGAATTTGTTGCAAGTTTTCATGGCTGACGTGCCATTATTTGTAAGTGGCAGGTACATCCTTCACAGGAACTTCAACAACATCATCGTCATTCTTATGCAAGCAGCCATTGCCATTGCCATTGCTGCGCATGACGACATTATCGTCTTAAATATAATGGGCAAAAGGCGCAAACAATAACTATACAGATAGTAGATACTAGCTGCGTGTGCAAGTTGCATGTGTTGCACAAACGAACACATAAACACACACACGAGCACATATGCGGCAGACAAATGTATTTTCAAAGTTTGCCTCCGCTTCGACAAACAAGTCAAGACGATGCGGTTGTTGATGTGAATGTGGATATAAGTGTATGTATGAGGATGTATATATGAGGATGTTGGTAATGTGTGTGGCACGAGCTTGGCAAACCCTTTTGGCAAAACGCCGCGATCCAGAGATGCTGCTCGTGCTTTTGAATTTCAATTTGCTGTTGTGCAGCACATAAATAAAATCTGTTTTATTATTATTTTCGGTAAAAGATGCTGCCAAGCATGGCACACACATACTATACTAATGACGCTTCGTTTCCAAAAAAAAAACAGAAAGAAAAAACAACACAGCAATCCATAGTTACACGCACACACACACACACACGCTTTTCGACTTCTTGTCTTGCATTTACATGCTCATTTGGCCAATTAGAGCAACGTGCAACCAGGCAACATTTGGCGTCAATATTTTTTTGGGAAATTCATTCACAAACATTCATTTCAGAAAAGAAAACTAACTGAATAGAGTAGAAATTTAAAGTCGAGTTACTTGCTATAAAAATTGTGATTTTTGATTCGAATGCATTTCACAAAACTCAAGAAAAGATTATGAACCTTAAGAGCTTCGAATAAAATCTTTATTGAAAAAAAATATTATGTTCATTAGTTAAGTTAAGTTATACTTAATGGTGTATTAGTATTTTAGATATATTCCTCAAATAGTTTTTGTGACATTTTACATTATCTGTTTTTTTTTATTTTTATATTCTCCCATGAAACGAAATAAATAATGGAGTTTAATTTAATTTTATCGTGCTCACAATAATAACAGATCAACTCGGGCCCGAAGCTAATTTAGCCTATAACACGTGCAGATATGTACAGATTAAAAGATGATGATGTGGCATACACCAAATTGTAGCAGATTGCAAATGAATGAAAACACACAATCCTCTTATGTGTATTAACTATCAAACGCAATGTCTCCCAATTGGATAACCATTGATTCCTGTTTTATTCATATCCATGACCTGTGTGTGTGTGTTGTACTATGTACATAATAAGTTCATTTCGTTAGTATGTAGTACTAGGAATTTTTTTTTGCTTTCTATTTACATAGCTCACAAAGCGCGTTGAATAGGATTTGTGTGTGTGTGTGTGTGAATGGATTTATATTGAGAGTCATTTGATTTGAATTTTTGATATTGATCGCGTCTGAGTTGAGTCTATTTCATAGCGTTTAATGTTTAACAGTTTAAATTTATTGCCAGAAATAACAACTCTTTAAAGTTATAACATAATGCTTATGTTTAGATGAGGGAAAAATTTCCTGCAGTTTATTTTGAAAATATATGTACAGAAGAATATTTAATTAATAAAACCAAAATAAAAGACCCGAATATACTGGGGATTCCCCACTTGTTAGTAAAGTCCGGTTAAAGAAGAAAGTACCCAAATTATTTTTAATATAAACTAATGAATTTGGAATATTTTGCACTGGACCACTTCAATAACGGATTTCAATATCCAGCCAAATAGCTAAAATAGTTATTTTAGGATCATCATCATCACCGTCGGTTTTTTAGGATTTGGGATTTTTTCTTGAAAATGACGAATTACTAATCATCCGCTAAAGATGGAGATGCCATAGATATCCAAAGTTGGCTGCTGTAATTAAGGACGAGAACTGGAAACGGGCTGTAGTCATGAATAAACATGACTTCAATGGTCGTGTATCGTGAAAAAATAAGTTCTTCAGTGAGAAAAACCAGGCTGTGCCGGCTAAACATTGCCAAAGACCATGCTGTGAAGCCACCGCAGATTTGGAACGATGCTTTCTTTGCAGATGAGTCCAAAATTGGATCTTATGGGATGCAGTTAGAGTGATGTCTCGCAAGCCGAAAACGAAGTTCTAGAGAAGCACATAAAGCCAAACAATGAAGCTCGGAGTTAGAAGTGTGATGGTTTGGGCCAGTATGTCAGCTTCAGGAGTTGCAAAACGGGTTTTAATTAACGGAATAATGAGCAAAGAGTTGTACTGAAACCACCTAAAGGAACGTTGGGTTCATAGTGCCAACACTATACGTCCTATTCACAGCCGACATCCCTTCAAGCAGACGATTGACATCATCTACCTTTGTTGATTTAACAGCTTCAGGTGCCCAATGCAGACAGAAACAGTGCGGCTTGTTTCATCAAAAACGAGCAAAAATGCAAGCAAGCAACATTCACCCTAAACAGGCAAGATTGTTCCCTTTTTGGCATCAAACACAACACGACACAACCGAAATCAAACGAAGTAATGTATCTGAGAGTACACCTCAATAGAATGGGATACATGAATAAGCTAGGTGAACTGGCTCCATTGGCTCGCTTTTTCCTTTGTCTGGACTACAAGGTCCTGCTCTGTTCGAAGACCATTGATGGGCAACATTGCCAGATAAATCAACTTTCAAAAAGACTTAAACATCCTAATTGTCAGGAAGGTAATAGCGGCACTAAGAGGAGCAAGCTCTCATCGCAAGAGGTCTAACAAGGTTGCGCCGTCTTCTTCTTCGTAACGACTAGCCAACCCAGGGATAAGATTGGAAAACTGAATTCCTTGTTGATCAATTTTGTTAACTTTCTATAAGATTTCTTATGGGTTTGGTTCCAACACCCGAATACCCGAAGCATAAGTCCTATTGTACAATCCTTGTTGATCGGGACAAACGCCATTAAAGTTTTTGATTATTTCTTTTAATTTCCTCATTTTCCTTAAGTTCCTTAAAATTAGATACTAAAAAATCGGTTTTCTACTTTGTTTAAATATTTTATAATGATTTGACGATTATTATCGTTATCGATTTAATAAAAATACACAACGGATTACTATTGCTCCTCTTATTAATATTGTTTTCAAAATATTAATTGTTCATTGCAAGTTGCATAATTTATTTTAATCAAGAGAAATTGAATTGTTGTGCAAGACCAGTTTGCAATTTGCAATTGGTGCATTATGTAATTGATTAGTTTTGGACAAAGCTGCTGCTCTGCACTAATTTTGAATTACACTGTGTCAATCTGTCAATTCAAACTTAATGTTTGAGCTTGCATAATTTTGCCGAGGCAGCAACAGGCGAAGTTGCATGTTCGAAGTTGTGAGACAGAAACAGGACGCCAAGTCAATTCAAGTCAAGTCAAGTGGAGCGTGATGAAATGACAGACTGACTCACTGACCGAACAATTTAAAGTACTGTCAGACTAGTGACAAAGTCATGCAACACAATAATTCGCTGATGTCGTGAAAATGCTAGAAGTGAGTAGCAAGTAGCAGTGGCGGCAACAACTTGCAGCGCACTTTGCGTCGCGGCAACAATTTCCAAATAGTTAAATTGAAATGAAATGCCCAACAATTGAATTGCGCCAAGTAAATTGAGAGCAGGGTTATGCCAAAGCCAAAGGCAATGAGCAAAGCCAAAGACGAATTACGTCGATTGAGTGATAGTAAGTGGCTGCGGGAGGGGGTAAAGGAGAGAAACGACAACGACGACAACGACGACAAGGACGACGCGAATGATGATGATGATCTATTAAAACCCAGCTGCGGCCAAGTGCGGTGTGGCATGGTTTGTGGCACGGGTAATGTGGCTGCAACTGCTACTGCTGTCATTTTAATTTGCGTAAAAGCGCAAAAAGATTCTCTAAATTAAATCAGTTGGCGGGAGAAAGGTAAAAAGAACGCGCGCTACTTCAGGACTGCAATTGATAACAGCAGCAGCAGCAGCAGCAACAAAACGCAACGCAACGGAACGTAGCCCAATTGAGAACTCTCAACCATGACATGAACTGCAACGAATATCTCCGCCCTCTCTGTTTTGTGAGCATGTTCCTGACAAAGAACGAAAACGAAAATGTTCAGGCAAACAGTCAATGTTACTACACTGCAAATTTGATTTGGATGGAAGCCTCTGCCTTTTTAGTTTGGAGTGTCTATGAGAGTAAGAATAAACCATATCATCTCTGCAGACAATGAAAAGGTTAGTGTTAAGGCTTAGATAAGAAGAAATGATACACAATTATAATTAAAAGCAATACAAATAGACACAATGCTCGTTTAGCAACAGAGTATTGCCGAACAACACATAAAACCAACTATACAATACAGGTAACTTGAGTTGCCAAGCAACTCTGTACACAAAAAACCAATTTGTAGTGACATTACACGTAATGTAAACTCAGCTAGATTGTACTTTTCATTTAATGAAGCCAGTGTATTGTTACCTTTCAATCACTACAAAACAAGTCTTTGACACATCATACAGGAACTCCCCCTGAATGCTTCCCATATAAACACTAAAACAGTTAGCAATTGCAATTCATAAGATCCCAGACAGAACTCACCTGTCGACGTTGTGTTAATATTCAATTGTAATACTGCTTATTCTATATGCTTCCATTACCTAAATATGCATTGCATATTTTCCATTAACAAAAAGACATTGCACGGCATACCTTATTAATTGCATGACAAACATTCATTATTCCTTTTTTGTACTTTTCTGTAGATAACAAGAACTGAAAAAAAAAAAACAAGTGAAAACTATGGACAAAACCGACTGCGGCATACTTTGATACGAATAAAGAGTAAAGGGAAACATCGCCAGCTAGTATTATGCCACAAACATATAGAACTGTGAAAGATATGGTGATTTTATATATCGTTCTAACAAATTTGGTAACTTAGATCAGAAACCGTGAAAGATAAGAAACCAGCTAACTTCTCAACAAATTTGGTGACTTTAGCTGCTGATATGTGGGAGATATATGCGATATATTAAATATGTGTATAAATTAAGAATAGAAAAAAATACAGCTACACATGGAATCGTTTACAAAAAATATCGAATTTGGATCGAAATGTAAAAATAAGGCTGAAAAACTGGAAACGATAGAACTTTCCTCGAAATCGGTTAAGAAACACCGGAGATATCGTAAAGTCAAGTCATTTTTATGTTTTGTTTCAGTTGATTCGAGTATTTATTGAAACTGGATTCAGGGTATCTTCTAGTCGGGCTCTCCCGACTAAAGCCTTTTCACTTGCTTCATTTGGTTTAATTATAAAATCCATTTCTGCAATGGAATGTCAACTCCATTTAAGATTAATTCGAATACGCGAAACGTATTAAAACTGACTAACAATAAAATAATTCGATTAATTATGGAATATTGAAGTAAATTATGGATAATTGGTAATTTTATATCCCCTTTAATAATGTATTGAATACTTTAATTTAATGATTCGGTTCAGGGAAGTTTAAAACCCTTCAAACATAACAGATCTCTATTTATTTGCATATATTTTTTTGTAATTAACGATCGAATGACAGGCTTGAAAAAGGCGCTGAACTTTTGCACAATGTTTATTTATAAGTTTATGTTTAAGCTGTCCATTCATAAATAAGTACAGGACTTAAAAAAAAAAAAAATAGCTGATAAATAAAATGCTGGGCCAAGAATAATAGCCGCCAGGGTTAGCAGCCAAAACAACAGCAGAAAAGCTAAACAGAGAAAATTATAGATGGACAGAGAGAAATAGCGGGAGCAGCACGGGCGGGAGTAAAGAAATTACAAATAGATAAATAAAGAGAACAGCGCACATCCTGCACGCAACACAATGTTCATGAGGCAACATGGCATACGAGGGTGGGGGCTGGACTGGTGATAGAGGACAGAGGATCAGGTCGTGGCTGGGACGGACGACGCATTGTTGCCAACTTAGATTAAAAGCGATAGCCAGCAGCGCTCGCAGCGCGCCAATTGAGACAGCAATCACAAAAACGCACTGAGGATAGAAAACAACAAAAAAAAAAAAAAAAAACTATAGAAGAAGGCAAGAGAGAGATGAGTTTAACGCAAGGATGATACCCTGTACGAGAACAGAGATGAGCAAAAAAAAACTATTGTGCTAACTTGATAAAAACTGAAATTTAAACTTACTTATACACCCCGTTGAATGCCTTTTGGCAAAGGGGCAAAATAGGAAAATTGCAAAAGAGACAAAAGGGGACGACAGTAAATGGAATCGGGGGTGAACGGGAGAGGGAGTGGGAAACGGGATGAGCGACAAAAAGCAGCGCAAAAGGAAAACAATTTATAATTGAAATCAGTGTCAAGCAGCAGCAGCAGCAAGAAGCAAGCAACAACAACAACAACAATGTTGCTGCAAACTCCGCACTTAAGTCAAATGGCCAAACAGCTGAGAAATAGCAGAAAATGCTGCAATAAAAAAAGCGAAAGCTACTAAAATTAGAGGCAGAAATAAAAAAAAAAAAAACACAAATTAGCTAATGTTAAATAAAGCCAATTCGTTAAAGTTGTGCAAGCTGCTGTTGCACCAGGAAGCACAAACCAGAGGCACACAGTCACTGACAGAGTTAGACGGAGAGAGAGAGAGAAAGTAAGTGAATGCGAGAGAGAGAGAGAGGCACAGATACTATGAACACCCAGGGGCAATGGCAAATGCGTCCCTTCACAATTGGGTCAGCTCACATTTGGAGCGAAAATAGAAAATGCGACGAGCCGTAACCAAGCCACGTTATACGACTAACTAAAAAAAAAAAAAAACGAAAACGAAAAAAAAAAACACTGCTTCAAATTCGAGATATTTTGAACATCAACTTTTCATTCACTGCCCCTCTATGCCCGCCCCCGCGGCCACACTGTTGTAGCAAACACTTTAAGTTTTCATTAAATTAACAGCCAATTAGATGGAGGGAGCAAACAGCAGCAAACTGAAGACACATCAATAATTTAAGGCCAAAAGCAGACGAAACTTTGAAATGAACGACCTAAAAATTATAAATAATAGTTTAGTTCAACATTTTAAAATACGATATAAACTATTAAGTGAATAGGATTATATCCTATAAGAGCTCTTTAAGAAAATGTGTCACGACAGGTAATTGGGGATGCCTTGAAATAATAAAAAAAAATGAAACTTTTTAATTGCAAGCAGTCGCAATCTCAAGTCATTAACAACTTCGATTGTTATACTTGAACTTGCAAGTTTTCAAATTGAACCTAAACTTTTCATCCAAGTTGAGATCAGCTCAGTTGAGTTGAGGTTAAGAGGTTGGCATTAGCACATGGACACGCGGATAGAAATATTCGATTATTTTGTACTAAAAACCCAAAATTGCAAGCTATTTTTCGTCGGAAATCAAAAACGTAGTTCTTGATTTGAATATGTTTGTTCTTGACTGAAAAACTCGTTATATTTGTATTAAGTTCTTTTGGTTTTGGTTCAAGTTTTTTTTTATAATCGTCTTTGACTAATAATGTGATTTCTAGTATGAGAATACTTAGTATCTCCATTCCAAAAATATCTAAGATAGCGCAGATAAAGCATTGCTTTAAATGCTTTCAATAATTCGTTACAAATTGTCTTGGCTTAACTTTTGTAAATGAAAGCCAGTTTCAACACACATTTTTTGACTGCTTAACGATTATGTGAAACGAACTTAATTTAATTCAGATTGTTTTGCTTTGGATTTTACAGAAAAAGTATAAGAACAAATATTGTCCTGATATCATTTTTAAAATAACAAACCTAATAGATAATTACTATATAAAGTGGTGGGATTTGAGACCGCGATTCGTACTCGAATCATAAATATTTTCAAGGAGTAAAAATCAACTATAGTTCACTTATTCTTATTTTGGGAATCTATTTGCAGGATTTAAGTGTTTTTTATAACTCTTTCAAGTATTTTGTACTTGATTTAAGCTTTTTAATACTCAAATGTTTTTAATCAGTTTCAATGAACAGTAGTCAATCCTTTGATTTCGAATCGCAATTAGATTTTTTTTATGGCAATTAGAACATGTGGCAAAAAAAAAGAAAAAACTTCCTAATTAATGGCACGAAAATTCAAAGTTTCTTATTTAAATATAAATACATATACACTGTGCAAACATTCGATTGCAAGTTAATGTAATTATCAAATCAAATGCACTGTACTTTGAATACAGAATTTGTTAGCATTTGATTTATGCAAATTTAAATTGAATTTAGTGCCAAAGATGGTAAGTTTTCCCTCGCTTTTTTCAATTCAAGTGGAGCTGCCCTATTTCCGCTTCACTGCCAGAGACAAGATGATACGTGTGGCACAAGAGTCTTTCACACACACGCACACATGCACACACACACATGCATACACTTGAACTTATGTTTAGATTCCTTTGCCTTTGCTTTTGAATGGTTCTGGAATGAAGCCCCAAAATTTTTTTTGATTTTTTCTAAGGCTTTCAAATTAGTAGAGAAATTTGGTAACATTTTTCATGTCGAAATTAATTAATTAGTTCTCAAGCGGAACAAAAAAAAAAATCCAAAGAAACAAATCTTTTACTAACGACTTTAAAGATACCTCTTAACTTTCAAATTATAATTTTTATACAAGATGTACAGCTAGTTTTTAATAAACATATTTTCATTTTACTTTGTCACATGATACTCTTTGTTATTTGTATAAAAAAAAACACCACAAACATGACCCAATTGAGGCACAGTAAACATTTTTGACTTCTTTGGTACGAACCAAAAATGTTTGCTTTTTGTGGAAACATTTTTAATACTAGATATCAAATATCAAAAATGTAATGTAAGAAGGAATTCCAATAAAGTACGATATTCTCGTTATTTGAAATTAACAATTATTGATTGAAATATTTTTATATTTTAGTTGGATTATTTTTAGCTTTGGCAAACCCAGTTTGTTTGAAACGTAGTTTGTTTGAATTCATTTACTCTTTGTTCGTATATGTATGTAAAAAAAAAATATTGACAGTATTTGACAAATATTCCGACATGCATTTCAATCAGAACGACGAGAGTGTAGCTTTTACTATTTGCACAAGTCCTTGCATGCATATTTACAAAGAATCAACATCAATATAATATCATATCGTATCCTTTTTGGTTTTTTTTTTAGATTTTTGTGAAATTCCTTATTGTATTTATTCTTTGCAGGTAAATTTGGTTTTGTTTTCTGGCAAACATCATAAACAGCACTTGAAAATACGTTTAATTCAAAAGTATTATTATCTTTCTGCGTTTTTATCCAATTGCCAATGGCATATGTTTGTTTATTTTGCCATCTTTAGCATCTTTGAGCTAAATTGCTGTGATTATGTTTGTTGAGCATGTGAATATTTGATCAGAGCCTAAATAAAGTACACAAACACATACATATGTAGAGATTGCAACTTTGACCGAAATTTGGCTGCGTGCCACATGCGGCAAATATGTTGGCAAGAGGGACAAAAGTTTTGTCCTTTGCGCCGCATGACCTTGACTGCAGTGAATGCAACTGTCAGCCATTTTGGGCACGCACACGTAAACAAATACAAAAAACGTTGTTTGGCAAAAGTTTTGAGTTGGCTTTTTTTTTTTTGTTTTGGTTGCGAGTTAGTCAATTAATTACAGCCAAGCGAGAAAATAAGTAAACCAAGTCCTTTGCTACGTGTTTGAAAGGTTGTTTTGTACGGGCAAAGAAATAGCAGAGCTTTCTCGGGCAAAAAACATATATATAGAAAGGCGCCAAACAGCGCTTGATCGATATTTTATGGTTGGCATACAAGAAAGGCATAGACATGTGCCACACACAGAGAGAGAGAGAGAGATGTCATCGACATGTCCCCCAGTAAACGACTCTGTTTTAATATGGCCGAGTGTTTGTGTGTGGGGCATAAAATGAATGTCCAACTTTTCACCAAGCCACTTAGTACTTCAGTTGTTGCTGTATACATATATAGAATATCACATACATATACGCGATGACTGCTGATAGGAATCAAAGTGAATGTGTGTGCGTGTATGCACTTACCATAAACAGTCTGGCCAACAATTAGCAGCATTAGCAGCCAGCAGCAACAGCAGCAGCCAGACTGAGTCACAACGCCACTTGACCATCTGCTGACGCTCCTCATTTTGTGCTCTGTGCAACACTGTTGTTGTTGTTGGCTGTGGTCTCTCTGTGCAACCACCGCTGTCGACCCCCTCGTCCAACGCAGCGCTCCCTTTTAGTCTTTTGTATCTGCAAAAGGAAACACAATTAAATGAGTTAGAATTAGAATTCGATTTTATTGTAACAAAAATAAAAATATTTAAGGGAAATTTCTAATATAAGTTGTAAATATTATTAAGAATAGTTGTAAGCTTGTACCATTAAAAAAAACATACATATATAAAAACTGTTGAAATTTGCAAAAATTTTAATTTTTTAAACTTCATAGTTGATGTGGTTTAAAGCTCTTCAGAAAAGCGTTGAACACAACTCAGATCTTGAGCTGATGTTGATCAAGACTATATATACTTAGTATATACTTAATAAAGTCTTCCGATCAAATGACTGACAATATAGTAGCTTCTCTGATAAGTTTTTTAAATAATTTTGAATAACTTAAATTGCTGGTTGGCAATCATTAATATAGCCAATAAAAATGTGAATTACTCATTTCACTTTATTAAACGATTTTTTCCTTTCTTTTTTTTTTTATCAATTTGAGGGTTTTTTTTTTTTTTTGGTGTCAAAAGCAGAAGAAGGAAACGGTCAGCTTGGGGCTAGTGGTTGCTGGCGCTGGGCTAAGTTATTCAAATGGATTGTGCGCCTGCCTGTCTGAGCATTATGGAAATGCTTGCGGGTGACAGCGGCTTCTTTTTCAGCAAGTACTTAACGCCACGAGCTGACGCACAAAAGACAACTGAACCGAAAAATATTCGAAAAACATGTACCCACGGCGTCCCCCCTTCTTTCTTGAGGCGTGTAATAAAAGTGTCTGATATCAAAGCAACGGAAATCGACGACAACGACAACGACGAGCAAAGTTATGCATAAATTGTGGACGCCAAACCGACTACTGAGCGCAAAATCAATACATAAAATAAATTAGTTTCGGCTCAAAAGCCAACAGAAACTGATTTCAAAAACAAAAAAAAAAACCAAACCAAACCAGAAAACAATGAAAATACATCGAAGTACTTGGAGTAAATGTGCGGATTTGACTGGGAATACGAAAAGCAAGTACCAAATACCAGAGAGGGCAGGCTAGGTCGTGGTCTAGTTGAATGTAGTAAATACTACTACAACTAACTAGTAAACTAGTAGGTGGCTCTTGTGTCAGTCGAATGGAATGACAATGTGTTGTGTTATTTGTTGTGCTGGTTCTTGTTTATTGTTTTTGCCCAGTCTCATAGAGAGGGTGGGAGCGGGCCTAATGTCAGGCGCGCATTAAATTTTATTAGCCAAAGCGTAACAATTCAATTGGGTCATGCTTTATGGCGCCAAACCAAACGCATCAATGTGGGTCAAACGACAGGTGCCGCATCTGCCACCGTGTCAGCTGCAACTGCTGGTTTGTTGGCGCGCACCTGACACAAAATTACATAGCTTTCGAATGTTGCACAAAAACAAAGCACCCCTAAAGCCAAAAAAAAAGAAAGAAAAACATGTCAACTCGGTTCCAAAATTGAGCTGCGTAATAAAATCAAATTCGAATTCGAATTCAATTCGCAATTCAACTCAATTAGCCAACTTTTGTAGTTGACCCATAAAATGCAACCAAATACTTAACCAAAAAACACTTTTTCGTATCCCTTTTCGCATGTTACTTTTCGATTCGGAATTTCGCATATTGATTTTCAACGAAAAACAAATTGATTTACAAACCAATAAATAAAGATAGTTGTTGTGTTTAATCCAAGCTTAATACAACAAAGGATCAAATTCGAAAATCTGTAGAACTTCGTTTAAATGGTAAAGCAAATCCGAAGTTATTAGTTTTGAGTTGATTTTATTAATAATAACATTAAAAATAATCCCTTCACCGCAGACCAGAACTTGATCAGAACTCTTAAGCACCGCTTCGATGCTCGATAGTTATTGTATAATCGATTATTGAAATGGGAGATCTATTCCCACATTATTTTCTTAATGTAAGCCCATCAAACTCGCCAAGAATAACAACAAACCATTCTTTGAAATAATAGTACATCAATGTTTTGATTGGTTAATATTGTGTAAATATTGATTGCAGTGCCAATAAGATGCAATTGTCTTCTGTTTAGCCATTTCTACAGCCCATCAATATGAAAATAATATTCATAATATGCAAAAATGTAGGGGAACTACTACTATCAATTTGCCGTAACACATGCTTATGCTTGTGTTTTCTTTATAGGAACGGCGACACCGCAACTGCCATAAAGTGTCGTAAAGTGCATTAGAGCAGCACACACACATACACACACACATACTAACTAACAATAAACAATGAAAAGAAAAACCAAGTGAAACAAAAGCAATGCACAAACAGAATTGGCCGCCCTCTCAAAGCACCAAAGAATTGTCGTACATAAATATTCATGAGCCCAACCAGTGTTAGAATGTGTGTGTGTGTGTGTGTGTGCAACACTAACAACAATAACAAGAAGACCCAAAGCGACTTGCACCTCCGCAGGCACAAGGAACAAGGCGCAAAAGGCGTCACTGATTCCGCATACTTTATGCCATTTCTGATTGTTTATTATTGCGACACACACACACACACACACACACACACACACACACACTGAAAGCGCGGTGGAGGAGTGTTTCGGAGTGGGGAAGAAGGGGGGTAAAAGAGTGAAAGTGGAAAGTGGAAAGGGTAGCAGCTGGCAAAGCAAAAAGGCATTTAAATGCCTGAGAACATTTATTGGCGTGTTTTACGCGCCATAAACTCAAATTCATAAACATTTTATGCACAACATGTGTAAATGTCTCCCAAGTCCCTCGTGTTACACACCCCCCCTCCCCCCTCCCATGGGCTACGAAATGTAAGTGAAACTGCAACTGCAGCATACAAGAGCAATGCCCCCAAGCGAGTCCAAGCCATATTTTTAGTCGTTAGCCAATGCGAACCTAAACAAAAAAACAACCAGAAAAGAGAATCGCAATCAGATCAAACAGACAGCTGATTACTCTTTAAAAAATAAAGCAAAAGAACAACAAATAAAATATTGTACAAGTTTCCATCGCTTTTTTGTTGTCATGTACAGAAGTACAAAATGAATTTCAATTTTAAATACAAGAAAAAGTTAAGAAATGTCTTATTTTATTACTTTAAATTATAAATAAAGAATTCATAACCCATTCAAAAAATATTATAAAACTGATAAAAAGTTTTTTCTTAAGTTCAAAGATACCAAAAAAAAGCATTTTCATTCGACAAACTGTCAAACATAGCTGATATGCTCAGGCGCATAGTCATTCATTATATAAATAAAGAAGAAGAGAAAAAAGGACAAGAAGAAGCAAAAGAGAAAAGGTAGCGCACTTATGGGCGCAATGCTGTAGGCATTTCGAAAATGCGGCATAAAAATTCATTCTACAGCTTGGGGTTTTTATTGTACGACAGGCATTGTTCCTGCTGCTGATGATGCTACATACATAAATATGTATGTATAGCCGCAGTCATGGCCGCCGCAGTCATTCGGTAATTGTTATAAGTGTTGGGGCTGCCGCCGCTTCTTGCCGCCTCGCACAAAACGTTTCGATAAATTACGCATACGCCGTCGCCGCCGAGCGCCTGCCTTTCTCATGCATATGCAAAAGGCACTCGTGAGTGGCTTGTCCGTGTGTGTGTGTGTGCGTCGCACTGATAAGCGCATTATAAACACATCACTGACTTTGACTGGCACTGCCGTTGGCCATTGGCATTGGCATTGGTATTTGTATTGGTATTGGTATTGTGACTTGCCATTTACCGTCTGCCTTTTGGCATTTAGAATTTTTTGTAATTTTCTTCTTCTTTGTTTTTTGTTATCGCTTTGCAGTCAATTTTGTTTAAAAGACGCAATAATTGCCCTGCAAACGATATCATACTATAATGTTATAAGGTCAAAAGGGCATGTCCTATTATGTTTTATATGTATTTATATACACCCGATGTGGATTTTAATTTTGTGTTTTTTTTTTGGCGCCACGTTTTGTGCCAACGCCATGAAAATTGTATTCATTTCCAATTATTATTTTTATGTTTATTCATTGTCTCGCCTCGGCTCCACGTACGATGATTTTATAGCCCCTTCAATCTAGTACTTGATTAATTTGATCAAGTACGAAACAAGCCTTAATTTCCAAGTCGAATCTTCTTCTTGGCTTCATCTCTAGCTCAATTACCTTCCCTTTTATCAACAGCAGCAGAATCGGGCCTTTTCTCTCATCTGTCTCTTCTGTCTTTTCACTTTCGCTTTTCTCAACTTCAACATCGCATGGCTTCATGCCGCTTACGTGTCGCAAGTGAAATTGAAACAAATTCGGGCATGGCAATGGCAATGGCAATGGAACTGTCACAACCAACCTGCCTCCTCCAAGCCACCATCCATCCATGCCCCAAAACAACAACAACAGCTACAACAAGCTTAATCAAAACATCAGTTGGCGGCAGTGACGAACATTCACGATGTCAATGGCGGATGGCGGAGGCATGACTGAAGCACTGAAACCATATTAGACCATCACACAGTGTTGACAGTCCATCGTCGAATGCACAGTGGGGCAAGGAAGGCCGAAAGTGAGCTGCCAAGAATCGATTGGCGTTTCTTAAATTAATATAATTATGTAAAATTTTGCCAAAACACAATCAAACTATATCGCCTATATACATATATATAATAACTATGCTGATTTCTACAAAGGAAATAGATATGATTAAAAAGTTTTTGAAAATTATTTAAAAAAAAAAACTGTTAAAACTTAAATAAAACTTAAATAAATAACAACTATATTAAAGGAATAAGACTTGAATAAATAAATAAATAAAAATTCTTAGACTTATTTCACAAAATAATACAATTAATATGCAAATTTGGTAATAAAACATACAAGTTTAATTGTTTTTTGTTAAAAAATAATATTAATTATTTTTCATTAATAGTTTGAAAGAAATTACTCTTTGTATTTCTGATTTTTTTTTTTAATGAAAATAACAAATCCTCATAGTTAGTTCAAAATCGCTTAAACTTGATCTTCATTTATCGAATTTTGTTACAATTACATGAGTTTAGTCTCACTGACTCTCTCTCTCTATCCCTATCTCTCTCTCTCTCTCTCACTCTTTGTTCGTACATTTGTCGATTGGCAACCACTGTGCGTTTAAGAGGCGCTGAAATTAGCTTTTGCTACATCCTGCGTCCTGCCGCCGTCGTCATTTCAAGTGGCGCTAGATAAATGCTAAATTTGTGTCTGTCCACATTATTTGACGGGGTTGGTTGGCTCCACCTTACCCCATCGCCCCACCATTACCGATGCCCACCACCACCACGACTCTTACACTCGTTTGCCGTGATGCTGGTAACACGCTTTAGTGCACATTAAGACTTGTTTACGAATTTGCTTGTAGCATGAAATTAATTTGTAAATTTAAAGGTTGCTGCCACCAATGGGGCGCCATCCTATGCCGCCAAACTGGGGCATACTGAAATGAGACACTGTGGCTGGGTATCGATGGCACGCGCTTTAATTATTTGTCATTTGCTTTGAAATATCGTGACCAGGGCAACTAACTAACTAACTAACCGACCAACTGCTCGTTCTACTTATTTTCTTAGACTTTTGAGTTTGAAGTCAGCTTAAGTATCTTTGTTCTTTAAGTCAACAAAGGCTTATTGCTCAAATCGATAGCTAAATATAGTTATGTATGCCATCTGCTATTACTAAAGAAGTAACTCAATGTGACAATTGGTGTTGAATTCGTGACTTTGAGTTTGATTTCTTTATCGAGCGAGACTTTGGGATTGATGTTGATTTCATCATTCAGTGAAGCTGTTGGTTGCCGTTGTATTGAGCTGTCGGTGAATTAAATTAAATTGGCAACAACATTAGCGTGTCAATTCAAAGCGTTCCACAAAATAAAAAAAAAACAAAAAAACACAAGCAACACCAAATAAAAGCCTGGCTGCCTGGCAGTTTGGCAACTTCTGGTTGTGTTTGGTTGTCAAACTTTTTGGCTTGTTTCGACAGTGTTTGGGGGGGGGACATAAGCACAAGCTTATATATGTATACTAAAGATAGCTGAATACATAATTCCACATAGCACCACCAGTTGAAGTAGTACTTGGAGCGGGTCACGCCCAACGTTTCATTAAAAGCGAAGGATCTCTCTCTCTCTCTCTCTCTCTCTCGCTCTCTTTAAAGCCTTTGCTCATTTATCAACCAAGATGCCCAAGTTTGCGTGTGCCGTGCATAAAAACCAACTACATGCCTTCAACTTTTTGCTGTTTGCCGCTTAAGCTACTTAAAGGCAAACTTAAAACATGAAACAAATCCCAAACGAGAGTCGTTCTATTTCCGTTATACGAGGACAGACTGGCTGAAATGGTGTGTGTGCGGAGTGAGATTGCTTGAGATTGAAATTAAACCGGTGCCACACACTTTTTCAAGTTAAAAAGCCAACTTGAAGCTTAAGTAAATAGCTGAGAAGACAAAGCAAAGACGCGCAGATTAAGCAAAAAAAAAAAAAAAAATCAACAGAAGAAATTCGAGAGACACCCAAATCAGCATTCGCTTTGGCATTCGCCATCTTTATGCGTTCTCAAACGTTTTTCGGTTCAATTTGAAAGCCAAGGATGCCAACACATACACACACACATACAGACAAAGCAAGTGGTAGCCACTTGTATTGACAAGTGGGACACACACAGACAGACAGACAGACGCTCTTCTGACCAGAGCAGGTGTTCCCAAACCCATTGCCGCCATCTGCTGTGCAAGTTTAAACATGTCAAACCGGCGACTTCGATCCCAAAACGAATGCACTTTTTTTCTTAATGTAATGCTTGTTGGCTAGCTCCCCCCTTTCCCACTCTCCTCCATCTATTGCCAACAGCTCTTATATGCTTGGGCGACGTGCCGTTTTAATAAATGATTTCAGCATCCGTAAAAAGCGTTCGCTGAGCTGTTACATGCACCTTTGCAGCAGAGCAGAGCAAAGTGGAGCAGAGTGGAGCAGAGTGGAGCTCTGTTCAGTCGACCAACTGCATGACATTTGCAAAACTTTTGAAATATGAAGTTGTGCCAATAATCTGCTGCACGCTGTTTGCTTCTTTCGTTATTCGAATTTACACTAGAAAAAAAATTATGCACTTTTATATTTCTTATACATCAAATAAAACAGAAATTTTATTCAATACCTGTGCTATATTTCGTGAAGTATTTTTTTTTTTATAGAAAAATCTACAAGTTTATTCAACAAAATTGTTTTAAAAAATTGTCAACATTTTTTGTCTTGTTTTTCTCATTAAAAAAATTGAAGTATATAAAATTGTTTTTAGTGCAGATACTTTTCGGTAAGCACTCGATGACGCAGCAGGTCGACAGTTTCGTTCCCAAACTCGGGGCTCGGGGGCAGCTGTAGTTTCTCATTGTGGAAAGCAAATGCCATTGCGTGCTTTTAGGCGCGCAAAAGTAGTTTTTCACATTTGGTGGAAAAAGTGCAAGGTGGCAACAGTTGCGGCACACTTGAGGGGCATCTATCAGCAACTTATATAAGTATATTCCCATACTATAATCCACAAATTAAGAGCAATTTTTCGTGCTCATGATGCCACTAACTTTGAGTTTGATAATGGTTTCATTGATCATCATAATATTGTTAGTTATACTATAACAAATTGGGTGGCTGTTGTATTCCGGGTTACCCCAAAGATATAACTCATGCTACACATATTCCCTGTCTATTGGAGTTGTTTTGTTTGTTCGTCTTTTGAGTATTCAACAAAAGTTTGATTTTAATATAAATTGTTTGGCTTGTTTGTGCTATGCTTGCTTGAGCTTAATTTTAACCAATGCACAACAAATATTCTAGATGGTATACAATTTGTTGCTGTTGCCACAATTGGTTGCACACTCGAACAAATAATTTGGCAATGGAATCAATCAAGCGACTAACCAATTGACCAACTAACAAATATATAGCATATAGTGAAGAGCAACTCAAAAGCGCTGATAGCGCAATTATTCAATATGTCTTTGTGTGTGTGTGTTTATATAATATGCCTTTGCATAAATTGCGAGCATTTGCCAATTGAGATCGGACATAAAGTGCATTGTGGCACAAAAGCCACAACCCATTAATTGCCATGCAATTTACGGAAGGCGGCAGGCAAACAAAGCGACCGGCTCAAGTTTATCAAATCTTGTTGAAGGTGCCGTTTTCTTCACACTGTGTGAGTGTGTCTTTGATAGTGTGTGTGTGTGGTGGATGTGTGTGGCTGGTACTACAAATAGATTTTGTTTTTTTTTTTGTTCGCCCCCACTACAAATGACCCATAATTGTCACATAAACTGGGGCCCTTGACTCCTTTTGTCCCACACACACATACACACACACACACACACACACACACACACAAAGACTAGCTCACACACACACACCTACACGTTGACTTTTGTTCCGAATCAACCGTGTGGAATGGCAAAAGCAAAGCACTGTGGGGAACGGGGGCAAAGACAAGCATGCCTACCAAAAAAAAAACGAAACGAAAGGAAAGGAAAGGCTGTGCGGCAGCAGCGTGAAAAATTCATTTAAGCAGTCGGTAAACTGCGCTGCAATATATCATAGAGACCTGGCCAGGTCAGCGGCGGCGGCGGGAGACTGCTGAGACCGCACCCAGACTAAAAGCACACATAATACAAAAACGAACAAAAAAAAAGTAAGATGAGAAAAAAATGGGAAAAGGATTTGGCCGGTAGCCCAGTGGGCCCAGTGAGTTCCGGGACATACCGGCCCGGCCCCGGTCCATCCCTTCTTTAGGTCCTTGTGGCTAGGCGCGCGCGTTTGGTTCATAAATCATTAGGCTCGATTGTGTGTCCAACACGTTCTTATTTTTTTTCGTGTTTGCTGCTGTACAATGTGGCTGAATGTTTGCTCCTAGAGTGGATAGAGTGTGTATATAGTAGTAGTAGTAGTAGTAGTAGTCGTAGCCGTGCCGTGGCGCACACTAAATTAATAAAGCATTTGCTATCAGCGGCACATGGCCAACAACAGAAAGCGAACCGTAGACGAACGAACGCCCCCTTACGCTCGACACGCCCCCCATTTCAACCTCCAAAATTGCAGATACCAAAAAGGTAATAAGCAATGAATTATCCTACACGCAACGAGTATCAAAATTAACCCGCCTGCCAGCTTGATTCTTGCTTTCTCGCACTAACACACACACATGTGTGTATGTTGAGTTAAATTTATCGCACGATGACGCTGAAAGTTGTAATTTTTCATGAGAACACACAAATAAACACACACAGGAGAGAGTGGGGCACCACTCAAGTTTGGTACAAGATGGCAACAATGATAAGGATAAGGAGCTAAACTTGAAGTTAAAGATGGGATGGAGATGAAGAAGTGAGATGGATTTGAACTGACATTGCCACAGATGTGTGTAGCTGACTTTGAGTCACGGCCAACAAGAACAAAACAAAACAAAAAAACCTTCAGCTCAGTTAAAATGCAATTTGGCGAGTCTAAGTAACTCGAAAATAATAAAAAAAATTTATTAAATAAGCGTGATATAGTATTAAATTATTACACTAAAATTTATCGATAGACACATTTATTAGCAGAGCGTTGAAATATTTATTAACCTTACAAAAATGTTTAAATACCAATCAAATTATCCTTAAACAAACGAAATTAATAATATTTTTTAATATTCTTATTTATGAGAAATAAAAAACAATTGGTTCAAGTATCTACAAAAATGCTTTCAATAAGATATTCAGGCCTGTTCTAAATTCCGAGTCGAAATGGTATCGAAATTTCGATTCTCGATCGAGTTATATTCTTCTTATACTCAATTTCGATACCAGACAAAAAGCTGATTGACATTTGGTATAAGACGGATTTCGATCGCTTTGGCTTTGCCACCGCACGTAAATTTTAATTGTAAATCAAAAAAAAAAGCAAATGAAATATAAAATGCAAATCCAATAGTATATAAATTAAGTGAAAAATAGTTTCAGGGCTTAAAAACATACTCGGAATCGAGAAGTATGTCTTCAACCTTCGAATTCAGTTTAAGTTCTTTTTCGAAAAATATCTTGGTTTTTTTTCTTTATTATTATTTGTTTTGTTTGCTGAATTAATTGCCGTAAGTCGTAACCGTGCTCATTTCGTATGTGTTATTTATCAGGTGTATGTGTGTGTGTGTGAAATCTAAGTACTTCAGGAAAAGATAAGCTGCTTTGTTATTTTGTTGGCAGCAGATTCAGCACGGCGGATGCATCACGCGGCCCATTATGCAAGATTAATTTGTGATGTCGTTATAAATAAAAGCTCGAGCATTTTATAACTCGCTTCAACTTGTCTAAATGGCGGCAGCAAGCAGCATACGAATTCTAAGTGGTTTATCATTTCGTTTATTTCGGGAGGGCGTTTTTTTTTTTTTTTCGGTGTTTCTGGGTATTCACTCTGAATATTTTATACACTGTTCTTGGAGTGACAAACAAGTGAAATTGGTTCAATGATGAAGGCGTTATTCGACTTTCCTGAGAAGTGGGCCTTTATTAAGTGTCATTTAAAGCCTTGTAACTAAATTGATCAATTTTACAATATTGGCAAATGGCCCGTTTTAATAAATCGCTGTAAAGAGTAGTCAAAAATCAAGGACACTTTACAAAATCATTTAGGGTTTTTTTTTGCTGGCTGGCTATGCGCAATCCTGCCGCTAGCTTCTGTCATCCTCCTGCCCATCCACATTGGCCTGCTGCTTCATCTCTGTGGTGATACCCGTTTTACTGTTTGGTACTGTCGACAATGCGGTCTGTTAGGTAATATGTGGCGTTTACCAAGCTGGGAGTGGGGCAAACTGGCAGCGGGCAGCGGGTAACGTCAATGGCCAACTTCATGGCCAACCAAAGAATAATGTTGCATTTTATTTCACTCGACAGTAATTCGCGCACGGAACGCATTTTGTTCACATAATCGGATTTGCAGGCATCCAACATCCACACACATCCGCACATACATATGTATATTCATATAACATACACACACAGAAAGGACACAATGACAGTAGTCACATTTGGTCGTATGACTGAGAAGTCACATTTATTTTTTATTCATTTGTCGTTCCTGTCGTTATGCACCAACTAAGTGACATAGCTGGTGTAAAAATATAATATATGTATGTGGGGCTATACAGTTAGATGGGCTAAGAGTTAAACAAGTTCTGGCCATCAGTGGAACTTTAGAATGGTTCAAAAAAGAAAACAAAAACAACAAAAACAAAAAAAACACATCGAGTATGCATGAACATTTGCCAACTACCTTTTAAATTCGCAATCCAAAAACCAACTTTCCCTTAACCGATTTGTAATCTCTCTCTCTCAATTGTGCACGCTAAGCTAACAACTTTTGTTGTAGTTGTTTTTGTTGCTGGCAACATTGTTATCAACAGTTAGTTTGACATCCCCTTAAAAATTGCGCATTCAAGCAATTATTTTCATATTTAACTGAGCATAATAACATTATTTGAAGCTCTTTAATGCAGTTCTTTAATTCCATTTTTAATTTACAACTTGATCTGGAATTTTGCCAATAACAAAGCAATTTGAGTATTAAATTTATCAGAGCATGATTTTATTTTCATTTAACGTTACTAAGCTCTTTTTTTCATATTTTTTTGCAACAAATTTTCAATCATCAAGCGCAAAATTATTTAAAATAATCACAACTTAAGTTTTATATTGATCGAACTAGTACTACGATGTGTTAAAGTGTTGTTGCAATATGTTGCAACATGTTTTTCTTTTCTGTTGATGTGTGCGATTTTAAAAATTAACAACTATGCACCAGCTATGTTGACAGCTGTAAAAATTCAATGAATTTTGGAAATTTATCGAAAGCCGTTGTGTGTGTGTAACGGGACAAAATGTGGTTTGTTGTCCATTGTCTGGCAAATTTTGTGCATTTGTAAATAAATATTCAATGCATAATATCGTGAAAATACTTTGCAATGGAATTTTAAAGGCGATGCCTGCCGACTCCTGGCAGGACCATAAGTACTAAAGTAAGTAAAATGTTAAATGGCCGGGGCCAAGTACTAAACAGACTATCGGGTTGGGCTCATTCAATTAGCCCAAGTGTGGAAATCAATCAACGCGTTTGCACCGTTGCTCCGTTACATCAATCGGATAATAAATGAGTTTGAGCTTGCGTTCGAGTATAAACACCCTGTAGTCTAAGGAACTGAAGAAGAATCAGTGAAAGAATCGCTTCTCGTGAATCTCGGGAATCTGTAACTGGTCCACGCTGGAATACATTCAGTCATCCATTCAAAACTCGATTATTCGATTCAATTCAGAAAACTCGATTCTCAAAATCGATTCTGAAAACCTTTGGATTTGATTCAAGAAT
>JAWNNU010001161.1:0-11100 GCA_035044585.1 Scaptomyza polygonia
GGAAATATACAAATTAAATAAATTTTTTGCTGGCTTGTCTACTAACTTATCAAATTCCTAAACAAGCAGGAGAAAATATCGATAAGCTAAACAATACCATAAATATTTAAGTAAAATAAACAACAAATTTTTTTTTTTGACAGCCTTGCGAATGCGGTTTCAAGTAACTTGTTCATAATGCGATCTCCATCAAAACCTAGTCTTTGTATGTGATTTGAATTGAAATCGAATTCATCAGACATGACGTTGTTATACTCGATACCGAAGGTAATGAGTATATTCGGTTTGTGCAATGTCCGTCTGTATGAACGCAACTTTTTTCCACACTCTTCAAGCTTAAAACTTGAAACTTACCAAAAGTCTTTATCTATGGCAAAGTAATTTAAAGTGTCAAGATTGTAGTTCTACGATAACTGGGGGGCTAGCAAATCGATAAAGTCGATAACGCAAAATCGATAGATCCAGCTATTTCGCAGGCCCTTACAGCTAGAACTACCAAATTTGGGGAGAAAATAGCTATTTACAACTTCCAAAAAAATGCATCAACAATTTTGGAGCCATACCCACCTATTCCGCCCCAGCCCCCCCCCCCTCCCCGCAGTTTAAAACCAAAACCTGCCTATATTTTCTACAGCTTTAGAGCTAAAGCCTCGGTTGCGTCCGACTGCAACGTTTCTACTTGTTTTTAACGTAAGTTAGTAGTTCTACAGAAAATTTCTTCACCTTCACGGCTACTTGCTGCTACTACTTTAGTACATATATATAAAAGCTATAGCAATACCTTTATATGAATGTACCCCATATACAATATGTATATATATATATATATATAAATATATGTATATTTATATATAGGGAGAGAGAGAGAAGTATATGTATAAAGCGGTAATGGTTATCGCAATGGCAATGGTAACGGTAACAGCGCCAAATGTTTGCATGGCCGTCGCTTTGGGAGCTGTGCCAATATTTGCGTAACGTGTTTGACAAAGAAATGAAAACTGAAAGCGCCAGCTTGGAAAATCAAATAGAAGCCTCGGCACAGCTCAGCCCAACCCAGCCCACTGACCAACCAAAAGCGCTAGGAAAATATATATGTGAAAAAGAGCCAGAGTCAAAAACGCAAAAATAAATTAAAACGCAGCATAAATAAATATCCATATACTTACATGCATACATATGAATATGCAAATACCATAATGTATAATATATGATTGTTTATTATAAATAATCAGTAACAAAACACATATTTAAAAAGAACTTGTACAGAGTCAAAATCAAATTGGCCCAAACAGTGCAATTGTTTTCAAAGAGATCTCAAACAAGTTTAAGTATTTTCTAGAATTATTAATTAGCCAAGAAGGAACTATTAACTTTAAGTTAAAACATAGAATCTAAATTGAGTAAAAAGTTTTTCAAAATGTTCATTAATAAACATTCATCCTTTAAGAAATGGGTAATTAATGTTACTTAACTTTATATTCTAACGAATTAAGCTTTTTACACAAAAGTCAATAAAAAATCAATAATGAAAATAATGAAAATAATGTGAGCTAAGTCACATTACGGAAAATCCAAAATAAACTTTTCTGATTAATTCGTAAACTAACAGGTTACTTCGAAATTATATTGTCTAGAAAAATTTTAAAATATGCAAAAACAAATAGCTGAATTCATTAATAAATGAGCCCAATAAGTTGAGCAAGATTAAAGCCGACACGTCGGACAATGGCGACATTTGAGTTTTTTCTTCGCAAAAATCATAGCTTTTTAACCAAATAAGATTATCAATCACTTTAAAATGCATATTATAGGTAATTGATCAACTTATTAAATGGGCATTTGAAAGAAATTTTTAAGTGCTTATCTATGTGTAAGCTAAGTTAATATATGTGAAGAAATCTATTTTATAGTAAGGCAAAAATAATAATTTTGTGTGTCAGCTTATACGCACGACTGGAGTTAACTCTTTTTCGGACTAACAAAACGGACTTCTTTTTTAAGAGAACGAACTAACGAATGTTGGATACCCTAATAAAATTTGAGTGCTATTTCGGCTATGTATTTCAATAAACTACTGTTATTTTACGAAAATTTCTCAATTGTTAATTTAGCGACAATTTTATGGTAATGAAAATATACAATAGCTGCAAATATATTGTTGAACTACATAGCAACAAAAGCAGTTATATATTCGTCAATCGTTGGTTTTCACACAAATGTAACGAGGTCATTCGTTCAGCAGATTTTACTCCTCATATTATTTTCATATCGAGCTCCTAAAATGAGTCGATTCTTTAGGAGTAAACTCCACAAATTTTTATTAATATTTTTATTTATTATGTTTTATTTGACAGACTTATATGATTTAAAAGTAAAATTAAATTTACTAAGAAAAATAAATATAAAACACCCGAAAATCAGCTATGAAAATGAAAATGAGTGAAGTGATGCAGTTTTTAAAGCACGTTCTCCATATATTGCAAAGTTGATTTTTTCTATGCAGTTAAAAACATTTAAACTACATTATACATATACGGCTTGCTTTTAGGGTTTATGTAAAGGGCTATGCTTCGACGCCTTTAAGCTTACACTCAGAAAACAACACAGTGAAAAAAAATGCAACGTAAATTTAAAACTTAATTTTAGATTCAGATTTTCAAAATTCGTTTTCAAATTCAATACGAAAATTTTTTTAAACATATTCGTATTAAAATTTTAAACTTAAAACGATTCGTATTAAAATCAATAGGGAAAAACTTATTTGTATATTTACTACTCAACCCTAAAACGAAAAATGTGAAATTTAAAAATGCGCTCGTTTATAATTTGTATCTAAAACGCATTTGAATCGAAAATTCATATTTTAGAAACCAGTATGAAACGCTTTAGAATTTAAGTGTATACTATTGTAGATCGTATTTTTTTGGTTTTTGATTTGGACAAATCAGAAAACTTATTAAATGCAAAATTTACATTTTAGACTAAAAAATATTATATTTAAGCAGATTCATTTTTGAATCGAAGTGCTTTCTTTACTTCAAAAACCTTATATGACAAATTTTTAATTTAAGTTTTATTTAAAAGTTATTTAATAGCATCACGGTAAGCAAAAATTAAGAAATTGTAATGATTCTTTCTCATTTCTAGCATTATACATAAAAATGATTGCCAGATCTTAAAATACTCTAAATGCTTTATGAATCTATCTAGGAGTTTAAAAACTAAAATCTAAAAATTTAATCTTAAAATCTAAACTGTTTAATACCATGTTCTGATATACCAGTTAATCACGCGATTAGCGTCGTTGACGTGATTTAAGCGCTAATCATCTTGTAAACGCGCGTTTAACTCATACAAGAACTGTCAAACGTAATCACTTCACTGACGTGTTTAACTTTTAATCATGATGATTATTGGAGTGCAATCCTGTGTTTGTTTAACAAAAACCACAGATGGCGCTGTTTTTGCATATTTCAAAGCTGATTGCTATGAAAAAACTTAAATTTGCTAGAAGTAATCATATGCGAACAGCTGTTATCTGTCACAAAAAGAACAAAGAAGTAATGGCAGCAAAAAAAAAAGAGTTAATTGGTGCGATGGGGCAGAAATTTGTCTCATAGAGATATGGCAGAGCAGATTGGCACATCTGCGATCTGCCAGAAAAAACTCGCACATCTACGAGGAAATGGCGGTAGAAATGCGGAAGTTTGGATTTCACTTCACAGGCGCTGAAATAAAAATAAAATTGCACAATTTCACAAGCAGATATAGGTATGTACAATGTAAAAACACTTATAAATATGGTAAAGTTATTGATATTTGTATTCACAGAAAGGAGAAGACACAAATTGGCCCGTCTGGGGGTGCGCCATCGTTGTGGAAGCATTATGCTGCTGTGCACCAAATATTGTTTGGCTGCAAAAGTATTGAGTTTGAAGCAATTGTAGAAGACAGTATTATGGGTAAATATAATTTTTATTGTTTAATAGATTCATTACAAAAAAGTATTATTTTCCATAGATGACAGATGTGATTCGTTGAACGGGGCTTCATCAACATCTTCTGCACCTGCAACTCCAATGTCGCCTTCACCAACATCGCAAAGAAGTCGATTTAGCGAAACGCCATGTTCAGCAACAACAGATTCGGATTGTGAGCGCTCATCTGGGAAGAAAAAACAAAGCTTTCAGGCAAAAATATGCAGTTATTTGGAGCAGTCCTCTAAGGAATTTAAAGAAGCTCTTAAAGAAGCGCAAAAGGAGAACAAAGAAATAGAGGAGAAGAAAGTGGCACTTTTGGAACGCTGCGTTTCTGATTTTAGCGAACTAAAAGACGCTATGGTGACATATTTAAAAAAACAATAATTAATAAAATAAGATATGTACTTACAAATGAAAGATGTCAATGCTTTACGTATTTCCTCTGCTCTACCAACATTTTGTTAAAATAAGTTAATTGCTATGCAACACAGAATGTTATTACTAGTTCTAAGTCTGGCAGCCCTGTTTAGTCTTATCGATAATCAATATATTGCGTGAGGAGAATTAAGCGATCGCGCCGCGCAAAAGTTAGTACATAAGAGAATACAATTGAATAAAGGTCTCGGTTTCACCAAATATAACAACAGGTTATGGGCCCAGAGACGCAGTCATTGTAAAAACATTGTAATGTGCTAAGAATTGGTGTGTCCAATAAATAAAGTTTTTGTGGGTCGAAAATTTTACGCAAACAAAATAAAATGGCAAATCACTTGTACTCAATAGACAAACTAGATGAGAAAAACTATGACGTTTGGTGCGTGCAAATGCGTAGTGTGCTTGTGCATTCTGATGCTTGGAAAATAACAAGTGGTGTTGAGGTTAAACCGGAGGCAAACAGCGGCAATTGGGTAAAGGCTGATGAAAAAGCATTAGCAACAATTACCTTATCGGTGAAGTCAACAAAGTTAAACTATATCAAGAACTGTAATACATCTGCAGAGGCTTGGAAAAGACTAAAGGAAATACATGAACCAAGTGGACCAGCAAGAAAAGTGTCATTATATTAAAAGTTATTAAATCTTAAATTAACAGATGGTGAGAACATTGTCACGTATGTTAATGAATTCGAAAATATTATTGATAAATTAAAAGAGGTTGGTGTTTCGCTTAGTGAAGAAATTGTGGTAATTATATTGCTATCGAGTTTACCGCAGTCTTACGAAAATTTTGTAATAGCAATAGAAATTCGCGACGAACTACAGAGTTTTAACATAATGCGCAATAAACTTTTAGAAGAGGCAGAACGCCGAAATCAAACCAAAGACGAAAACAGTGCGCACCAAGCATACATGGTAAAGAATAAAGAGAATCGTGAAAAAGAACAAAAACGATACAGTTTTAACGGTAAATGCTATGCGTGCGGTAAGCGCGGACACTTCGCTGCAGATTGTCGTCAAAGGAAATACAGTGGCAAACAGCAAAGTGAAGAAGAGACACCGAAGCAAGAAAAGACACATAAAAACGAACGATCTTATGTGTGTGTATCACCGAATATTGCTCTTTTCGCTTCTGGGAAATATGATCGTGGCGATATGTGGTGTGTCGACAGTGGCGCCACTTCCCATATGTGTAACAATCGTACGGCTTTTATAGAGTATACAGAAACCAATTTTTTCTCAGTTGGCAAAGGTGCTGAGAACGGTCTTCAAATAAATTTTAATGATAAAGGAGCTGTTATTAAAATAAAAGCGAATAACGAAATGTTAGTAATTGCAAATAAAGAAAACGGATTGTATTTATTTCAAAATTTGATTGAATCAATATATGTGTCGTGTGTCGATAATGTTATGAAATGGCACAATAGGTTTGGCCATATCAACTTACAAAGCTTGTACAAACTATCAGCGAGTGCAATTGTACAGGGTATAGAAAAAATACAGCCCACAGTTAACATTTCGTGTGTATCGTGCTTAAAAGGAAAGATTTGTTCGCAACCATTTGAAGAAGCTAATTATCGTGCAGAAAAGCTTTTAGAGATCATACATTCGGATGTATGCGGGCCGTTTAATGTGAACTCAATCGGCGGGTCAAAATATTTCTTGACATTTATAGACGATAAATCTCGCTATGCAACGGTAATATTTATGAAAAATAAAAACGAAGTTTTTGAACATTTTAAAAAATATAAATCGTATGTCGAAAAACAAACAAACCATAAAATAAAAATATTAAGGAGCGATAATGGCGGTGAATATGTTAACAACGAGTTTGAGCAGTATCTACAGAGTCAAGGCATAAAACGACAGCTTACAGTACCACACACACCTCAACAGAACGGAGTAGCGGAACGTTTCAACCGTACTCTAATAGAAATGGCACGTTGTATGTTAGTACATGCAGGTCTTGATGAAAAGTTTTGGGCGGAAGCATGTGCATGTGCGTTATATATTAGGAATCGCACAACAACAAGAGCATTAGAACAAACAACACCATTTGAAGTTTGGTTTAATAGAAAACCAGTAGTGAAGCATCTTAGAACATTTGGCTGTTTAGCAATAGGTCTTGACAAAACGCAAAAACGGAAATTTAAAGCAAAAGGCAAAGAATATGTTTTTGTGGGATACAGTACTGCTACAAAAGGTTACAGACTTTATGATCTTGAAGTAAAAAAGGTTATTATTAAGCGTGACGTTAGATTCGAAGAGAGCTTATTCTTGGGGAACGGAAGTAGTACAGATTTTAATCGTGAGGAGCAGAAAAACGTTGTTCAAATCAACAGTGATCTTGTGGTACTAACAGATCATGAACAAGACAACAGTCTACGATTACATTCGCCGCAGACAGACTACGAGGATGCTGAGAATGACCAGAAAGCTAGCTCTAAACATCCTAGCAGTGAAGATGACGCACCTCCACTATTTGGTCCAGGGAGACCACGCATCATGCGTACAGGCGCACCAGGTAGACCGGCAAAACAGAAAAATAAGCTCAACGTAATGCAGACAATAGAAGAGGTTGAAGTTCCAGACAACGTTAAGATGGCGTTAAGTAGCTCTAAAAAGGCCGAATGGAAGAAGGCAATGCAGCTTGAGTACGACTCGCTGATTGCTAACAACACATGGTCATTGGTTGACCTGCCCCCGGGTAAAAAGACTATCGGATGCAAATTGGTATATAGCATCAAACGAGACTCCACTGGCAACATAGATCGCTTTAAGGCAAGATTAGTTGCGAAAGGATGCAGCCAACAGTACGGAGTTAACTACGAAGAAACATACTCTCCAGTTGTACGTTATGCAACAATACGTATGGTGTTCGCACTGGCAGCAGAACTTCAACTACATATGCAGCAAATGGATATTTGTACTGCATATTTAAATGGTGAGTTGACTGATGAAGTTTATATGAAGCAACCTGAGGAATTTTGTAGTAAAAAATATCCAAACTAGTTGCCAAACTACAAAAGGCTATTTACGGTTTAAAACAGTCTGGACGCGAATGGAACGCAAAACTGGATGAGGTTTTAAGAAATTATGGATTTGTTCCATGCTGTAGCGAGCCATGTTTATATACGCTTCGAATTGATGACAAAATAAACATAGTTGCAGTCTATGTCGATGACATCCTAATAGCTAGCAAATGCGAAAAAGACTTATTTGCAATAAAGCAATACATTGGTAAAATGTTTAAGTCAGTCGACAAAGGTAAAATAAAAGATTTTTTGGGCTTCGAGATAGAGCGAAACGAAGATACTGGAGATGTGTTTGTGTGTCAAACAAGATATATCAGCGCATTGCTACATCAACACAAGATGGAAAACTGTAGGTCAGTCGCAACACCGTTGGATGCAGGATATCAAGTTAAATCTTCAGACGACTCAAAGCTAATTGATGCTGCGCAATATCAGGCACTTATTGGCAGCTTGATGTACTTGGCAATATCACACGGCCGGACATACTTCATTCAGTATGCAAATTATCACAGAAGAATAAAAACCCGACGAGCGAGGATGATGCTGGCGCTAAACACATTCTGCGATATTTATCAGGCACCACGGATCTTAAATTGCACTACACGAAAACTTGCAAACAAATAGAGGGATTCACTGATGCAGATTGGGGTGGAAATACAATCGATCGCAGATCTTTTACAGGTTTTATGTTCTTCCTATATGGAGCAGCATTTTCATGGGAGTCACACAAGCAAAGCACGGTGGCTTTAAGCAGCACTGAGGCGGAGTATATGGCGTTGGCTTCAGCAGCAAAAGAAGCGGTTTATCTGAGACGTCTGATAAAGGAAATCGGCTGTTTTGATACTGACCAACCGTTGTGTGTAAATGGCGATAATCTTAGCGCTCAACATTTGGCTAAAAATCATATGTATCATGCCCGAAGTAAACATATCGACACAAGATACCATTTTATAAGAGAGTTAGTGAAAAAAAATGAAATTATTTTAAAATATGTTGATACTACAAACATGATAGCAGATATTTGTACTAACAATTTAAATAAGCAAAAGCACAAGAAATTGTTGAGCAGGACAGGTTTGAAATAATGAAATTTAAGTTGAAGAACATTTGTGTTGAGAAGAGGTGTTAAAATAAGTTAATTGCTATGCAACACAGAATGTTATTACTAGTTCTAAGTCTGGCAGCCCTGTTTAGTCTTATCGATAATCGATATATTGCGTGAGGAGAATGAAGCGATCGCGCCGCGCAAAAGTTAGTACATAAGAGAATACAATTGAATAAAGGTCTCGGATTCACCAAATATAACAACAGGTTATGGGTGATAATTGTTATGTCCGGTGAATGTCTTGCATCGTCGATCATTTGCTGTGATACCAACCAACTTTCATGTACCTCGTCATTTTCCTCGTTAAGAAAATTGTGCAGTACACAACACGCCTTGATAATTAATGTAGCGTTGTCGACGTGGTTATCAACACCCTTTCCAATTCTCCTAAACCGAGCTTTGAGGTGGCCAAATGCGTTTTCCACTACCCTCCTGCATTTAGAAAGGCGATAGTTGAACGCTTTCTTATCAGCTGGTTGTGCCACAGTGAAAGGGTACGGTTTCATAAGCTCCTCACCAAGTCTGAATGCAGAGTCTCCTATTATAAAAACCGGTACTCTAGTGTTGTTCATGGTCCTTGACATATCACTTAAACCTCACAGTTTTTCAATTCTCGCTTGAGCAATGATTTTTCAAAAATGCTTGAATCATGGCAGCGACCTGGGCTACCAACATTTATGTATATGAAACGACACCTGAAGAACACTAATTATTTATACATCCGTTTAGCAATAGTAATTGTTTACAAACCTTGCATCTACTAACGCTAGCAAAACTGTAGAGTACCATCCTTTGTAATTATGATAATCTACAGCGTCTTCTGTAGATGGGTGAATTTCTATATGACATCCATCTGGAAATGTGGAGTGATATTTTACAAATTTAAAAGTATTGAAAACAAGTCTTACCAATAGCGCCAAGGCATTGCGGAAATCCCATACCTTCAAATCCACGTACACACTCTTCAACTGTTCCAGCTGTCAATGGAAAATTTTGCAGATAAAGAGGTCGCAATTGCTTCCAAGTCTCTCTACAAAAGTCCAATACTATTGTGCATACTGTCGACTTTCCAACTCCGAACATGTTTGCTATGGTCCGGTACTCAGCTGATGAACCTAGCGCGTATATTGCAACACGTTTTTGAAGTGGAATTGCCTTCCTGTAGGTGCTGTCTTGTTTTTCTATATTTTTTACAAGCTCACAAAGCTTGTTGAAAGATTTGCGATTCATGCGCAAATTGCTCTTAAGCATAGCATCCGAGCCGTTGTGGCAATCTATTTTCCAGAAAAATTATGAACGTTCCTAAAAGAAAAACACTATTAAATACATACATATATACACATAATAATAAGTTAATACATACTTTTATCCAGCACTTTTTCATTAAAAATCCCTCACATATGGCTGCACGCAACTCGAGGTGCACTTTATATTGCATTTGCGCAATACTTATGTGTGCTCTTGATGTTTTGAGCAGATCCTCCATTATTTTTGCCATATCATATAAAATATAATTTGAATAACATTTGGCGCCATCTTTATTCACTTTTCTTTAATTTAGATTTTTTCTGCTGTTTGCTATTCAGTTTGCTTGATTTATAAATGTAAACAAACAGCTGTCAAACTTAATCTTGTGCGAAACAGCTGTTTGATGTGTGAACGCATAAGTTTATCGCAAGTAGATTATCGTACTGACGTGATTAACTTTTCATAGTGTGAACATGGCATAATTTTAAAAACTAAAATGTTACATTAACCATCTAAAATGAATCATGTTAAAACTATAAAATGTAGGCACTTTACATGAAAAATAAAATTTTAAATTAAAAATTTAAAATTAAAAATTTTAGATATAAAATTTAAAATTTTAATTTCCAATTCCGCTATTCGAATTTAAAACAAGTAAGAAGGCTCAAGTCGAGAGAGCCCTACTAGAAGATACCCTGAACCCAGTTGCAATAAATATATCTATCAAAAGTATGTTTCAAATAATAATTATAATCAATTGAAACAAAACTTAAGACTGACTTAACTTTATGATATGTCCTGTGTTTCTTATCCGATTTGAACGAAATTTTGAGGAAAGTTCTATCGTTACCCATTATTTCTACCCACATTTTTTCATTTTTCAAATTCTATATTTTTTTGTAATCGATTCCATGTGTGTATCAGAAACCAGAATAGTTATCGATAACTTGAAACAATCTTGATATATACAAACAAACAATCCCTGATATACCCATTTTATGACGTATTTTAATATTGATGCACAAAATATTAAATTCAGAGTTTAATCATATCGGAAACTGAACTTGAGATTTCTTATTTTAACATCTTGGGAAAACATAAAATCCAAGTATGCCATTGCATCCGTATGTGCGCCACTTTTTTCCACACCCCTCAAGCTAGAGACTTGAAACTTTGAAAATGTCTATATCTATAGCCGTGTAAGGTAAACTGTTAAAATTGGGATTCAATGATAACTGGGGGGCTGGCAAATCAATACATTCTAAAACTCTAAATCGATAAATCCACCTATTTCG
>JAWNNU010001163.1:0-42336 GCA_035044585.1 Scaptomyza polygonia
GCACCCGACTGTGGTATACTCGATACCAGTAGTAAAACAGATTAAAAGAGAGCTGATTGCAATGGTGTGTGGATACGGCAGGGGTGTAGGCTGCCTCAAAGATTGTCTGGTGCAGATGGGGATGCCAAAAATCTATCTTCCTCCCAAATTTGGTGACTCTAGCTCAAAAATAGTAAAATTTGTGGGAAGGGGGGCTGTGGTTGGTAAGGGGGGGCGTGGCATCCAATCTTTTGCTGTAGATCTATTTATGATGTTAATTGCTATCCTCATACCGAATTTGGTGACTCTAGCTCAAAGTTAGTAGAATATGGTAGAAGGGAGGCTAGGTGCTGGGTGCTGGTATGGGGGGGCGTGGCGTCCAAAGTTTTGCTGCAGATCTGATTGTGATGTTAATTACTATCCTCATACCGAATTTGGTGACTCTAGCACAAAGTTAGTAGAATATGGTGGAAGGGGGGCTGGTATGGGGGGGCGTAGCGTCCAAAGTTTTGCTGCAGATCTATTTATGATGTTAATTGCTATCCTCATACCAAATTTGGTGACTCTAGCTCAAAGTTAGTAGAATATGGTGGAAGGGGGGCTGGGGGCGGTATGGGTGGGGGCGCCATCCAAAATTTTTGGGTTTCTTCACTTCCAATCTTGGCACCAAATTTGGCGGCTCTAGCTCAAAAGCTGTGGAAAATATAGGCACTTTTGATTTCAAAATGCAAGGGGCTAGGGAACGGGGGGGGGCTTGGCTCCAAATTTTTGATGCAGTTTTTTGGAGATCGTTAACAGCTATCTTCCTACCAAATTTGGTGACTCTAGCTTTAACTCTTTGGAAAATACACGCATTCCCGTTTTTAGTGAAGCATTGGGGCGGTTTGGGGCAGCTTGGGCAGTATGGATTGGCGTGGCATCCAAAGTTTTTATGCATTGTTTGGAGGTTGTAATCACCTATCTTGGCACAAAATTTGGTGGTTCTAGCTTAAAAACTGTAATAGATATAAGCATTTCTGTTTTTAAGCTGCGAGGGGGCTGGGGGCGGAATGGGTAGGTGGGGCCCCAAAACTTTGATGCAGTTTTTGGGGGGTCGTTTTCAGTTATCTACCTACCAAATTTTGAGACTCTAGCTCAAACACTTTCGAAGATACACGCACTACCGTTTTTAGCGAAGCGTTGGGGTGGTTGAAGGCGGATAGGGCAGTATAGCTGGGCGTGGCATCCAAAGTTTTTATGAATTTGATTGGGGATTGTCAACACCTAGCTTGGAACCAAATTTGATGGCTCTAGCTCAAAAACTGTAGAAGATATGGGCATTCTTGGGGTTAAACTGCGGGGGGGCTGGGGGCGGTATGGGTGGGCGTGGCTCCAAAATTTTTGATGCAGTTTTTTGGGGGTTGGTAGTAGCTATTTTCTCCCCAAATTTGGTAGTTCTAGCTGTAAAGTCTTGCGAAATAGCTGCATCTATCGATTTTGCTTTATCGAGTTTATCGATTTGCCAGCCCCCTAGTTATCGTAGAGCTCCAATCTTGACACTTTAATTTACTATGCCATAGATAAAGGGGTTTCCAAAGTTTGAAGTCTCTAACTTGAAGGGTGTGGAAAAAAGTTGCGAACATACAGACGGACAGACGGACAGACACCATGACGGACATTGCACAAACCCAATATACTCTTTACCTTCGGTATCGAGTATAAAAATATTTGGTTTAATCTAAGCAGCGCTGCGAGTTTGAAACTTTTTTAAAGTTTGTCGCGTGCGACATGGTAATTCAAAAATTGAAAATTGTTTTTTTGCTTTTTTTTAAATCTATTTTTTTTTTATGTACTACTTTTAATGCAGATGAATGCAGGAAACGAAAAAAACAAATCCAACTGCAAACGGTGGAGGGAAAATATAAAAAAGATGAAACAAAAATACAAAATTATAAATTTAAAAACAAGGAAAGAATGCGGAATGCTAGACAGACTGCTCGCACACTGGCTGAAGGTAACGAAAAAGTAATTGAGGAAAATCGCAAATATAATCGCCAAAAACTCTTCGACATGTCACTTTCACGCCAAAAAGAAAAAGGGTCTTACGAATGTAAACAAACCTTGGCAAAAGCGGTCCAAAAAGTAGAAAGAGCGATGCCCAAAGATTTTAATAAAAAACTTAAAGTTTTGGAAGTTCTGGCAAAAAAAAATAACAGAATTGAAGAAAATAAAAATGGCGTGACATAAAAATTTTAGCTGAAGATCTGTGTATGATGTCAATTGCTAGCTCAAACTTAGTAGAATATGGTGGAAGGGGTGCTGGGGGCGGTAAGGGGGGGGGTGTAATCCAAATTTTTACTGCAGATCTATTTATGATGTCAATTGCTATCCTCATACCAAATTTGGTGACTAGCTCAAAATTAATAGGGGGCTGGGGTTGGTAAGGGGGGGCGTGTCATCCAAACTTTTGCTGAAGATCTGTGTATGATGTCAATAGCTATCCTCAAACCGAATTTGGTGACTCTAGGTCAAAGTTAGTAGGATATGGTGGAAGGGGGGCTGGGGCTGGTATGGGGGGGCGTGGCGTCCAAAGTTTTGCTGCAGATCTATTTATGATGTTAAGTGTTATCCTTATACCAAATTTGGTGACTCTAGCTCAAAGTTATAGTAGAATATGGTGGAAGGGGGTCTGGGGGCGGTATGGGTGGGTGGCGCCATCCACATTTTTGGGTTTCTTCATCACCTATCTTGGGACAAAATTTGGCGGCTCTAGCTCAAAAAATGTGGAAAATATAGGCGTTTTTGATTTCAAAATGCAGGGGGCTCGGAACGGGGGGGCGAAGCACCAATACTTTGATGCAGTTTTTTGGGGATCGTTAATAGCTATCTTCCTAATAAATTTGGTGACTCTAACCTTAACGCTTCGGAAAAAACACGCATTCCCCTTTTTAGTGAAGCATTGGGGCGGTTTTGGGCAGCTTGGGCTGTATGGATTGGCGTGGCATCCAAAGTTTTTATGCATTTTTTTGGGGGCTATAATCACCTAATTTGGCACAAAATTTTGTGGCTGTAACTAAAAAACTGTAAAAGAAATAAGCATTTCTGTTTTTAAGCTGCGAGGGGGCTGGGGGCGGAATGGATAGGTGGGGCTCCAAAACTTTGATGCACTTTTTGGGGGGTCGTTACCAGACATCTACCTACCAAATCTTGTGACTCTGGCTCAAACACTATGGAAGATACACGCACTACCGTTTTTAGCGAAGCGTTGGGGTGGTTGAGGGCGGATAGGGCAGTATACATGGGCGTGGCATCCAAAGTTTTTATGAATTTGATTGGGGATTGTCAACACCTAGCTTGGAACCAAATTTGATGGCTCTAGCTCAAAAACTGTAGAAGATATGGGCATTCTTGGGGTTAAACTGCGGGGGGGCTGGGGGCGGTATGGGTGGGCGTGGCTCCAAAATTTTTGATGCAGTTTTTTGGGGGTTGGTAGTAGCTATTTTCTCCCCAAATTTGGTAGTTCTAGCTGTAAAGTCTTGCGAAATAGCTGCATCTATCGATTTTGCGTTATCGAGTTTATCGATTTGCCAGCCCCCTAGTTATCGTAGAGCTCCAATCTTGACACTTTAATTTACTATGCCATAGATAAAGGGGTTTCCAAAGTTTGAAGTCTCTAACTTGAAGGGTGTGGAAAAAAGTTGCGAACATACAGACGGACAGACGGACAGACACCATGACGGACATTGCACAAACCCAATATACTCTTTACCTTCGGTATCGAGTATAAAAATATTTGGTTTAATCTAAGCAGCGCTGCGAGTTTGAAACTTTTTTAAAGTTTGTCGCGTGCGACATGGTAATTCAAAAATTGAAAATTGTTTTTTTGCTTTTTTTTAAATCTATGCCCTCTAGTGCTTCCCGAAGAAAACTTCCATCGAACTTTAGAGCTTTCCTTTGAACTTCTTAACTTTAGATTAGCATATAACAATTCTTTAAAGACTCGTTGCTTTCGTAAAACTAACTTTGCTAAATTGAATGATCTTCTCCAGCATACTAATTGGTCTCACCTTTACGCCTGTAGTGATAAAGAAAATGCAATTGACATATTTTATAAGACCTTGAATTAGCTTTTGGATATCTGTGTTCCCCTTACTTGTCCTTCATGTTATAATAAACCACCTTGATTTACGTAGGAACTTTCAAAATATAAAAACGTGAAAAAAAAGATCTAATAAAAAATTTGCTAAATCTAAGTGCTAACCTTAACCTTGGAGGGTTTACAATGTCAGCTTGGCTTGGATTGAAGCTTTTAAAAAAATAAAATCCACGCTGATAGTTTACAATGTCCGCGTGAACAATATGTTCAAATTTACGAAATTTTATTACAGCTGTCTATGAGCTTTGAACAGCTGATGTTCGTTTTATGCTTGTGTCCAAAATAAACGATTTGTTTTCTTGTAGAACAATGATGTTATTGTTATATATTTGTTCAAATAAATATTAAATAGTGGATTCTATTATCATATACCTTAGTTTTGAGTAAAATAGGGGTAAAAACTTTGGAGCTTTCAAGCATATGTTACTAATTTCGAACATCCGACATCTATTGAGAGCTTTTAAAACTAAATTTACAAATAGCTTTTTTCCACTCCAAGCTGAGATGCGAGTGAGACCGGTTACAGATTGAAAGTGAGTGAGACGAACATTTTCCAATCTTAAGCTGACATTGTAAACCCTCTTTAACTCTATCAAACCCGACTTCTTACCTGGTCCTGGTGGAGATCCAGGTTGTAAACTTAGATACTGTGCGGTTTCACTTTGTAAACCCTTAAATAAATTATTTAACTTGTCGGTTGACTCGGCTGTGTTTCCTGGTATATGGAAGGAATCTTTTTTTATTCCACTCCATAAAAATTCTTCTTAGTCCAACGTTCAAAACTAATACAAGTTGTCTGCCATTCTCAAAGTTATAGTTAGGGTGTTCACTTTGTGTTGCGAAATTTATAATATTGTACAATATATTTTGTTTGCAAGTATTATATATTTCAAAGTAGTATAAAGTTTTTTGAACAGTTCAAAAATATTTAAATAAATAAATTAAGTATATTAGTTTTAATGCATTTATTTTGAGTTTTTTCAACTTGTTCAGAAATTGACAAACATAATAATTGTACTTTTTACAGTTAAACACAAATAAAAAACATTTAGAAACGTTGCAGTGGGACGCAACCCACTGCCGTGATTGAAGTAATAAAACCGATAAAAAGAGACCATATTGCAAGAGTGCGGATTGGGCAGGGGCGTAATCAGCCTCAAAGATTTTCTGATTAAGGTGAGGATGTTAAAAGCTTATAAGATGGGTGGGCGTGGCATCCAAATTTTCGCTACAGATCTTTGTAGAATGTCATTTGCTATCTTCCTTCCATGTTTGGTGACTTTAACTGAAGATTCGTAGCAGTTAGGGAAAAGGGCTGAGATTAGTATGGGTGGGCGTGGCATCCAAAATATTGATTAACTTTTTCGCGTCGTCATCACCTTTTGTGACACCAAATTTAGTATCTCTTGTTAAAAAACAGTGGAAGATATAGGCGTTTCTTATTTCAAAATGCGTAGGGTCTTGTGGTGGACGGGAGGGCGAGGCTACAAAATTTTATGCAGTTTTTGGGGGTTGCTACAAGCTGTCTTTATACCAAGTTTCTAAGTTCTAGCTGTAAGAATGTGCGAAACATGTGGATTAATCGGTTTTCAGCTATCAAATTTATCGTATCGCCAATGAAAACTCAGCGTTCAAAAATGTTTCGATGCAAATTTTCTAGGTACGTCACCATTTATTTCCCTCGAAATTTCGTGACTCATGCTGTTTAGCTCTGGAAGATGGAACACATAGGCAATTCCGTTTTTAAGATTGGCATGGCCACCTTATTTTGTGACACAACCTTAATAGCTGTGAAACATACATATATGGGTGTCCTAGTTCTTTATTAATTAAAAGTATATTAATTCCATAAATTCTTCTGGTTTAATTTTACAGCCGTTGTTTTCGTAAAAAAGTGCGTTCTAGATCTCGTTTCTTATACTTTTTAGACGGAAATAAAGTTGAAGGATGCCTGCCATTCTCGCCATCGTTATTATTTGATGTTAAATCCTTTGAATCGAAATTGTAATCATCATTTGAATTAGCCAACTGTTTTCGGAGGGCGGCTGCATTGCTGGAAATCCGTGAAAGCGGATGTGTTGGAGGTAGCCAAGATACTTTTCGAGATGAGGAATTGTAAAAATAGTGAACACCACACCCACTATCATAGACAGCTTTCCATTTAGCACCAAGCGGATATTTTCGAATTAATCTTCTATAACGTCTTAGGTACTTTTCTTTTGGCTTTGGTATACCACTTGCCCATTTATTCACACAGTATAATGTGCAGGTATGCCATATGTTATATTTGTTGGGGCAGTTTTTAAACCCATGGTGTGAGTCTGTAACTTCCATTCGTTCTTTTATTCTATCAGCCCAAAAATTTTCATTATGTGAAATGTTTTTAAAAGTGCATGCGTATGGCTCAATGCTAGAGTATTCTTGATTTTTATTATCCTCGTCATAATTTTCGGCAATTATTTCTTCAATTGTTTCGGAAACAGGTGTATGAGCTGAAAAATAAGATATAAAATCTGTTAACAGATTAAGGCTCACTTCATAGGGTATTGTTAATGGGAACTAGTACTCATTACGCTTTTGTCTTTCGTTGTTGACGGTTGTGTTTTTGAGCGCTCTCAATAAGTTATTGTTTTCGTGTGTTTGTGCACGGAGTGTTACTTGGTTTTATTTGGTAAACGATTTTATCAGTGATCGCAAATATACGTTGTATATATTTACATGTGCATAATAATAGTTGCTGACTTAAATTAGATTTGAAGTCGCAGCAGAACCAACGCTGCAGTTGCTTTAAAAAAAACATATGGGCAATTCTCCAGAAAGGTCAACCGCAGCCAAAAAAATCAAAGTTCATAAAATTAGACAGACTGCTCGCACACTGGCTGAAGGTAACGAAAAAGTAATTGAGGAAAATCGCAAATATAATCGCAAACGTCAACGGGAGAGGCGCCAAAAACTCTTCGACATGTCACTTTCACGCCAAAAAGAAAAAGGGCCTTACGAATGTAAACAAACCTTGGCAAAAGCGGTCCAAAAAGTAGAAAGAGCGATGCCCAAAGATTTTAATAAAAAACTTAAAGTTTTGGAAGTTCTGGCAAAAAAAAATAACAGAATTGAAGAAAATAAAAATGGCGTAACATAAAAATTTTAGCTGAAGATCTGTGTATGATGTCAATTGCTAGCTCAAACTTAGTAGAATATGGTGGAAGGGGTGCTGGGGGCGGTAAGGGGGGGCGTGTAATCAAAATTTTTACTGCAGATCTATTTATGATGTCAATTGCTATCCTCATACCAAATTTGGTGACTAGCTCAAAATTAATAAAATTTGGTGGAAAGGGGGCTGGGGTTGGTAAGGGGAGGCGTGTCATCCAAACTTTTGCTGAAGATCTGTGTATGATGTCAATAGCTATCCTCAAACCGAATTTGGTGACTCTAGGTCAAAGTTAGTAGGATATGGTGGAAGGGGGGCTGGGTGCTGGTATGGGGGGGGCGTGGCGTCCAAAGTTTTGCTGCAGATCTATTTATGATGTTAAGTGTTATCCTTATACCAAATTTGGTGACTCTAGCTCAAAGTTAGTAGAATATGGTGGAAGGGGGTCTGGGGGCGGTATGGGTGGGTGGCGCCATCCACATTTTTTTGGGTTTCTTCATCACCTATCTTGGGACCAAATTTGGCGGCTTTAGCTCAAAAAATGTGGAAAATATAGGCGTTTTTGATTTCAAAATGCAGGGGTTGGGCAGTTTTTTGGGGATCGTTAATAGCTATCTTCCTAATAAATTTGGTGACTCTAGCCTTAACGCTTCGGAAAAAACACGCATTCCCCTTTTTAGTGAAGCATTGGGGCGGTTTGGGGCAGCTTGGGCTGTATGGATAGGCGTGGCATCCAAAGTTTTTATGCATTTTTTTGGGGGCTATAATCACCTAATTTGGCACCAAATTTTGTGGCTTTAACTAAAAAACTGTAAAAGAAATAAGCATTTCTGTTTTTAAGCTGCGAGGGGGCTGGGGGCGGAATGGATAGGTAAGGCTCCAAAACTTTGATGCACTTTTTGGGGGGTCGTTACCAGACATCTACCTACCAAATCTTGTGACTCTGGCTCAAACACTATGGAAGATACACGCACTACCGTTTTTAGCGAAGCGTTGGGGTGGTTGAGGGCGGATAGGGCAGTATAGATGGGCGTGGCATCCAAAAATTTTATGAATCTGGTTGCGGTTCGTCAGCACTTATCTTGGCACTAAGTTTGATGGCTCTAGCCCAAAAACTGTAGAAGATAAGGTAATTTTTAGTGTTAAACTGCGGGGGGCTGGGGGCGGAATGGGTGGGCGTGGCTCCAAAATTATTGATGCTGTTTTTTGGGGATTGATAGACACGAAGAAATAAGCATTTCTGTTTTTAAGGTGCGGGGGGCTTGGGGCGGAATGGGTAAGTAGGGCTCCAAAACTTTGATGCAGTTTTTGGAGGGTCGTTACCAGTTATCTACCTACCAAATTTGGTGACTCTAGCTCAAACACTATCGAAGATACACGCACTACCGTATTTAGCGAAGCGTTGGGGTGGTTGAGGGCGGATAGGGCAGTATAGATGGGCGTGGCATCCAAAAATTTTATGAATCTGGTTGGGGTTCGTCAGCACTTATCTTGGCACCAAGTTTGATGGCTCTAGCCCAAAAACTGTAGAAGATAAGGTAATTTTTAGTGTTAAACTAAGTGGGGGCAGGGGGCGGAATGGGTGGGCGTGGCTGCAAAATTTTTGATGCAGTTTTTTGGGGATGGATAGTAGCTATTTTCTGCCTAAATTTGGTAGTTCTAACTGTAAGGGCTTGCGAAATAGCTGGATCTATCGATTTTGCGTTATCGAGTTTATCGATTTGCCAGCCCCCTAGTTATCGAAGAACTCCAATCTTAACACTTTATTTACTATGCCATAGATAAAGACATTTGCAAAGTTTCAAGTCTCTAGCTTGAAAGGTGTGGAAAAAGTTGCGTTCATACAGACGGACAGACGGACAGACACCATGACGGACATTGCACAAACCCAATATACTCTTTACCTTCGGTATCGAGTATAATTATGATGGAAGAAAATGTCGCGTGCGACAGTGATTCAAATTCAATTTAAAAAAAAAACTACTTAATATTTTTAAGTCAAACTAAATGCATTATTAAGAACAATCAACACAAAACATTTTAAAATTAATTGCATTAAAATTTTCCATCATGTTTCGCTGAAATCAGTGCTTGAGCTAGTTTTCGAAAAAGTGACTTCTGTCTGTGTCGCGTGCGAATGCCTTACATTTTTGTAATTATCTTGAAAATAAACAAATGCCCAAAATCAATCTTAGCACAGATTATAGTGCTAACCAAGAGCTATAAAATTCGCATTTAAAAAAAAATATAAAAAAATCTAGGCACATGTTTTTTATCAGTTTGATTGCGTACAAATGTCGCATTCGACATCAGAGAATTGCCCATATGTACATACATACGTATATTTGCATTTGCTTATTCTGTGCTTGTTTTGTATTTTCTTTCTTCCACTAACAACAAACAGCTTGTCTAATTTTCTTGCTCTTGCACTCCAGCATCAGTCCTCTACAGCTTACGTCCGCTCTTATCCGAAGCACTTTAGTTATATCTGCCAATGCACTCAAGCTCTCTCGCTCTCTTGGTTGCTCATTGCATCAACTCCTTCACACTTACTTTCGTGAACCCTACATCTTTTTGATAAAGCATATTACTTTTTTTATTTTTAATTTTTCAACTTAAAATCAATATGCTACTTTGTTGCAGCAACAACTGCAAATTGGTTGGATCATCCAACCAAGACTTCATTATGTGCAGATTGTGTGACAATGTGATACACATGAAATGTGTTGGCTTTACGGCCAAAATACGGGACTGCTTAATTTCAGACAAAGGCCTCAAATGGTTTTGTCAGTCCTGTAATGAGGTGGAGAAGGAGTCTACTCAATTTATGAGACAGACCTATGTAGGTTTTAATACAATGCATACTGCATTTAATAACCTTCATAACTCCTTTAAAGAGTTGCAGTCGAGCTTCAAAAAAGGCAAGTTGTTGAGTAACTCGCCGAAGCGTAAAAAGGCTTCGGGGCCTAATCCGCTCCGTTCCTCCTGTCTTGGTCACCAATCCCCTTTTGGTACCAATCATTGATCCCCCAACGGGTTCAATCGCTAGCCCGTTAATGCTTTTTAACTCGCCGGCAAGAAATCCCAACAATAATCTTTCCCCGAACTTAACATCCGAGCTTTCTCTTCCAACAGCTTGTGTGCCTATTAAGCCTACTGAAGGTACAACAGGGGCTCACAAGCCTCTTTTAGTTAGCTTGGCCTATCAAAATGTTCGAGGCCTTAACACTAAACTTTCTTAACTATATGTAAACAGCTTATCCTTTGATTCACAGATAGTTGCACTCACAGAAACCTGGTTAAAACCTGATATATCTGGTTATTCCGTTTTGCCTAATAAGTATAACTTGTACAGATGCGATCGCACCACCGGCAAGGGGGGCGGTGTTCTCATAGCTGTTGACTCTTGTATTTCCTCTGAGCAGATTCATTCATATGACCATCCGGATATTGAGTACATATGTGTTAAACTATTATGTAGCGGCCGCTCATTGTATATTACTTGCTCTTATATCCCTCTCAATTCTGATAATAACATTTACATATCCCATCTGAATGCCCTGCAACTTGTTGCTTCGTTGTTGACGGATATGGATCAACTTATAGTGGTTGGTGATTTTAGTTTGCCACATGTTGTATGGTCTGTGAATGACACATCTTCAGCGCAATGATGATTTTATCGATGGCCTTTTAGAGTTAGGCCTATCACAAGTTAACGGGGTAGATTTGATATTTGTTTCTGATTCTGGTTGTAGTAACGTTAGTAGAGTACACCCTTTAGTGCTTCCCGAAGATACCGACCATCCAACCTTAGAACTTTCCTTCGAAATTCTTAACCATAAACCAGCATCTAACATTTCTTTAAAGACACGTTGCTTTCGTAAAACTGACTTTACTAAATTGAATGATTTGCTTCAACATACTAATTGGTCTCAACTTTATTCTTGTAGTGATATAGAAACTGCCATTGCCATTTTTTACAGGATTTTAAATTCGCATTTGGATAACTGTGTTCCCCTCACTGTTCCTTCAAGTGAAAATAAACCACCTTGGTTTACGAGGGAACTTTCAAAATTAAAAAACGTGAAAGCAAGATCCTATAAAAAATTTAAAAAATCTGGAAATACTATAGATTTATCCTCGTATATAATCGCAAAGTCAAATTTTATTATCGGTTGACTCAGCTGTTTCCTGGTATATGGAAGGAATCTTTCATTATTCCACTTCATAAAAATTCTTCTAAGTCTAACGTTAAAAACTATAGGGGAATATCTAAGCTGTCTGCCATTCCGAAAGTCTTTGAAAAAATTATATGCTCCCAATTGCAGCACTTATGTAGTTCAATTTTATCCCCTTATCAACACGGTTATGTTAGGCGAAGATCTACTACCACCAACCTTCTTGAGTTTACCTCACTAGTTATCAAAGGGTTTCAGGCAAAAATGCAAACTGACGTCGTTTACACAGATTTTAGTAAGGCATTTGATTCTGTTAGTCATTCTTTGTTGCTTCAAAAATTAAATATTATTGGATTTCCGGCGAAACTCCTGTCGTGGCTTTCTGAGTACTTGTGTGGCCGAACACAAAAAGTGGTTTTTAAATCTTCTCTATCCAAATCTATTTTTGTTACCTCTGGTGTCCCTCAGGGGAGTCACCTAGGACCGTTGCTATAATCTCTTTGTTAACGATCTTTCTGCTGTTGTTACTAATTCTCGTGTATTTATGTTTGCTGATGATGTAAAGCTATGTTTCATCTATAATGATGATTCTATTGCCGTTTTAACTTACTTAATTTAAATTGTTCAAAATGTAAAATCATGACTTTTTGTAGAGGTACCCCAAATACTGCTCACTACGTGCTTGATGCTTCACCACTTGTCCGCGTTTTTTAAATTAAAGGCATCATTCTTGATAGCAAATTAAAATTTGATTCTCACATATCGTCGATGGTCAATAAGGCCATAAACGTTCTTGGCTTCATCAAGCGGTGGTCAAAAGAGTTTGATGCTCCCTACACCACTAAAACGCTATATACATCCGTAGTACGTCCCATCCTGGAGTATGGATCTTGTGTGTGTGGTCCCCGCAATACGGGATTCACCAGGATAGAATTGAGTCTGTGCAGACGAAATTTCTTCTGTTTGCGCTCAGATGTTTTAATTGGGTTCCTGGAATAGACCTACCCCCCTATTCAAGTAGACTTCTTTTAATCAATCTTCCTTCCCTGTTGAACCGTAGAATTATGCATGGTGTAGTATTTATCACTAATCTACTTAATGGTGAAATCGACACATCAGTTCTTCTAAGTCGAATAAAATTAAATGTTCCCATTAGATCCACACGTAACTTTTTACCCCTCAGCCTCGATCGTTGCTCGAGCTACTATTTAATTCATGAACCATTTCGTGTATTATTTTCTGACTATAACAAGCTTTATTCTCTTGTCTCTCTAGAGACCTCGACTCTAGTACTAAAACGATCTTTCCTTTCTGCCTTATCTGATCGTAACCACTAATCACTAACCTACCACTGGTCTGATTGGGTTTTTCTGGGTTTTTCCCAATCCACGCAACAAATGTTGGGCCACTTATGTTCTTGTTGAATTTCCCAGAGCTTTAACGTTAACTTTATAATTTTTTCAACTTTAATTTACTTTCAGAACTATATTTAATTTTAAATTTTACTTTTAACTTAATTATTTTTATTATAATTATTTTAAATGAATTTTATTTTCATGTCAGCTGCTCATAGCTGACAATAAATAAATAAATAGGACCATTAATATCCTGCAATATAAAAAGTATTTTGACGTAATTGATTGACTGTCCTGTCATCCCAAGTGAAATAATATTTTTGGCTAAGTAAAAGCAAATGGATCGAAGTTATGTTTAATATTTCCAGGTTTTGCAGACGCTGCAACCAACAAGATTTTATACTTATATAGGGCTCAAACAGCGATTTCCCAACTAACATACCAGCTCTAGAGTCTGGCGATTTTACTCTCTCGTGGGACTGCCGTTTGTTGCTTCGTGAATTGTGGGCGAATTCGATGTCATTCGGGTTGCTGGCTTCGCTAGAACATGAACTGCCTTAGCACAGCCAACCCAGCCGATTGCATGGTAGCTATTGCGCGCAGCGATCGCGCTCATACACACAGTAGCGCTCATACACACAGTAGCGCGATCGCTGCGCGCAGTAGCTTCCATGCACACATATTCTATTACCGGATAGTTTTGTTTATAATTTTTATCGTGCAAAATCCAAACTTGATAACTATTTAAAGCGAATGGTGTAAGAATATATTCTGATGAAAGCTTATAGTTCGGGCAGTTAATTCGGTACAAAATCTATCCAAATACATAATTTAGGTATGGTTGTTTTCACGTGATAAATTTAAATGGGATATGAAAAAAATTTATGGTTTAAAAGTTGAATAAATTTGATGATGAACTGACTTATAAATCTATCAACCCAGCCAACTCCTAGTTGGACACTAGGATAAAAAGCCACGAACTTGGCTAGAGAAGCTTAATGCACTTTAGGATTTCATGCTAGGAACTTGGCTGCTATGGCAGTGGCAACTGCCTTAATTTTTTGCTTCAATACATTTTGTTTTTTGGACCTGAGCGATTTTCAAGTGCGACTTCCATACACACATATAATGGGAAATATGGTTTTCGGCATTTGTATGAAATGAAAATGATTGTTTTTTAGCAGAAATAAATATGTACATACATAAACATATGCCGTTTGTAACCAAACAACAACACTAGAATGCGTTTGTACAAGTCCATACATAGAGACTTACTTACGGTACATATGCACAAGACGACCGGAACATACCATTATTTTTAGCAACCAGTCCTCGGGATTTCAACCGTTGCAATAGCATTGGTGGTAAACTCATTGTAAATGTTTCTAATAGACTGATATGAATTAGTAAGATCTTCTAATATTTATTCGACTAGTTGATGAACAAAATATCGATATTTAATTGCTAATCAAAAGCGCAGAGCGATAAATTTATGCCAAGTGATTAATCGCTTTGACGTTGATAGGGTTTCCTCACTGGCACTTTATAGCCAATTCAATTCCTCGGCAAAAAACTTTCAAAAGTAGTTAGCTTGGCCTACCAAATTGTAAGCGGCCTTAACACTTAACTTGCTCAATTGTATGTTAATAGCTTATCCTTTGTTTAATTTGTGTTGCATGTTGTATGGTCTGCGAATGACACTTCTTCGGCGCAATTACCAGCAACTTCTGATGATTTTATCGATGGCCTTCTAGAGTTAAGCCTATTGAAGTTAACAGGGTGTACAATTGTAGTGGTAGAATGTAAGGTTTGATATTTGATTCAGACTCAGATTGCAGCAATGTTAGATGAGTATGCCCTCTAGTGCTTCCCGAAGAAACCTTCCATCGAACTTTAGAGCTTTCCTTTGAACTTCTTAACTTTAGATTAGCATATAACAATTCTTTAAAGACTCGTTGCTTTCGTAAAACTAACTTTGCTAAATTGAATGATCTTCTCCAGCATACTAATTGGTCTCACCTTTACGCCTGTAGTGATAAAGAAAATGCAATTGACATATTTTATAAGACCTTGAATTAGCTTTTGGATATCTGTGTTCCCCTTACTTGTCCTTCATGTTATAATAAACCACCTTGATTTACGTAGGAACTTTCAAAATATAAAAACGTGAAAAAAAAGATCTAATAAAAAATTTGCTAAATCTAAGTGCTAACCTTAACCTTGGAGGGTTTACAATGTCAGCTTGGCTTGGATTGAAGCTTTTAAAAAAATAAAATCCACGCTGATAGTTTACAATGTCCGCGTGAACAATATGTTCAAATTTACGAAATTTTATTACAGCTGTCTATGAGCTTTGAACAGCTGATGTTCGTTTTATGCTTGTGTCCAAAATAAACGATTTGTTTTCTTGTAGAACAATGATGTTATTGTTATATATTTGTTCAAATAAATATTAAATAGTGGATTCTATTATCATATACCTTAGTTTTGAGTAAAATAGGGGTAAAAACTTTGGAGCTTTCAAGCATATGTTACTAATTTCGAACATCCGACATCTATTGAGAGCTTTTAAAACTAAATTTACAAATAGCTTTTTTCCACTCCAAGCTGAGATGCGAGTGAGACCGGTTACAGATTGAAAGTGAGTGAGACGAACATTTTCCAATCTTAAGCTGACATTGTAAACCCTCTTTAACTCTATCAAACCCTCCTTCTTACCTGGTCCTGGTGGAGATCCAGGTTGTAAACTTAGATACTGTGCGGTTTCACTTTGTAAACCCTTAAATAAATTATTTAACTTGTCGGTTGACTCGGCTGTGTTTCCTGGTATATGGAAGGAATCTTTTTTTATTCCACTCCATAAAAATTCTTCTTAGTCCAACGTTCAAAACTAATACAAGTTGTCTGCCATTCTCAAAGTTATAGTTAGGGTTTTCACTTTATGTTGCGAAATTTATAATATTGTACAATATATTTTGTTTGCAAGTATTATATATTTCAGAGTAGTATAAAGTTTTTTGAACAGTTCAAAAATATTTAAATAAATAAATTAAGTATATTAGTTTTAATGCATTTATTTTGAGTTTTTTCAACTTGTTCAGAAATTGACAAACATAATAATTGTACTTTTTACAGTTAAACACAAATAAAAAACATTTAGAAACGTTGCAGTGGGACGCAACCCACTGCCGTGATTGAAGTAATAAAACCGATAAAAAGAGACCATATTGCAAGAGTGCGGATTGGGCAGGGGCGTAATCAGCCGCAAAGATTTTCTGATTAAGGTGAGGATGTTAAAAGCTTATAAGATGGGTGGGCGTGGCATCCAAATTTTCGCTACAGATCTTTGTAGGATGTCATTTGCTATCTTCCTTCCATGTTTGGTGACTTTAACTGAAGATTCGTAGCAGTTAGGGAAAAGGGCTGAGATTAGTATGGGTGGGCGTGGCATCCAAAATATTGATTAACTTTTTCGCGTCGTCATCACCTTTTTTGACACCAAATTTAGTATCTCTTGTTAAAAAATAGTGGAAGATATAGGCGTTTCTTATTTCAAAATGCGTAGTGTCTTGTGGTGGACGGGAGGGCGAGGCTACAAAATGTTATGCAGTTTTTGGGGGTTGCTACAAGCTGTCTTTATACCAAGTTTCTAAGTTCTAGCTGTAAGAATGTGCGAAACATGTGGATTAATCGGTTTTCAGCTATCAAATTTATCGTATCGCCAATGAAAACTCAGCGTTCAAAAATGTTTCGATGCAAATTTTCTAGGTACGTCACCATTTATTTCCCTCGAAATTTCGTGACTCATGCTGTTTAGCTCTGGAAGATGGAAGACATAGGCAATTCCGTTTTTAAGATTGGCATGGCCACCTTATTTTGTGACACAACCTTAATAGCTGTGAAACATACATATATGGGTGTCCTAGTTCTTTATTAATTAAAAGTATATTAATTCCATAAATTCTTCTGGTTTAATTTTACAGCCGTTGTTTTCGTAGAAAAGTGCGTTCTAGATCTCGTTTCTTATACTTTTTAGACGGAAATAAAGTTGAAGGATGCCTGCCATTCTCGCCATCGTTATTATTTGATGTTAAATCCTTTGAATCGAAATTGTAATCATCATTTGAATTAGCCAACTGTTTTCGGAGGGCGGCTGCATTGCTGGAAATCCGTGAAAGCGGATGTGTTGGAGGTAGCCAAGATACTTTTCGAGATGAGGAATTGTAAAAATAGTGAACACCACACCCACTATCATAGACAGCTTTCCATTTAGCACCAAGCGGATATTTTCGAATTAATCTTCTATAACGTCTTAGGTACTTTTCTTTTGGCTTTGGTATACCACTTGCCCATTTATTCACACAGTATAATGTGCAGGTATGCCATATGTTATATTTGTTGGGGCAGTTTTTAAACCCATGGTGTGAGTCTGTAACTTCCATTCGTTCTTTTATTCTATCAGCCCAAAAATTTTCATTATGTGAAATGTTTTTAGAAGTGCATGCGTATGGCTCAATGCTAGAGTATTCTTGATTTTTATCTTCCTCGTCATAATTTTCGGCAATTATTTCTTCAATTGTTTCGGAAACAGGTGTATGAGCTGAAAAATAAGATATAAAATCTGTTAACAGATTAAAGCTCACTTCATAGGGTATTGTTAATGGGAACTAGTACTCATTACGCTTTTGTCTTTCGTTGTTGACGGTTGTGTTTTTGAGCGCTCTCAATAAGTTATTGTTTTCGTGTGTTTGTGCACGGAGTGTTACTTGGTTTTATTTGGTAAACGATTTTATCAGTGATCGCAAATATACGTTGTATATATTTACATGTGCATAATAATAGTTGCTGACTTAAATTGGATTTGAAGTCGCAGCAGAACCAACGCTGCAGTTGCTTTAAAAAAAACGTATGGGCAATTCTCCAGAAAGGTCAACCGCAGCCAAAAAAATCAAAGTTCATAAAATTATGTTTTGTTCGCATATTTGTGTAGGGAATCTATTAAATTTAACTAATATAAGCCAATTTTACGTTTACTCATAACACATTTTGAAATATTTCAATGCAAAGTAGACCAAGTGCGAAAGTTCGGCTTTGGGCATTTCTAATGCACGTTTTGTTTTGATTCATTTTCTTAAAAGAGTCATTATGCATTGATATTCGCTCTTCTAAATCTCGTTTTATATTCAAAGAATATAAAAAATATGTAAAAGAAACTATGCGATTGCTAATAACGGTGAAATTCTTATCAGCTTATTCGTCGCGTGCGACAGTGAAAAAGAATACTTTTCATCAGTGCATCCAAGGTTTTTGTGCAATGAGCATAAAATATCGTGTCCAAACGTATATTTCGACACTTAAGTAAATAAAAAAATATTTGGTTTAATCTAAGCAGCGCTGCGAGTTTGAAACTTTTTTAAAGTTTGTCGCGTGCGACATGGTAATTCAAAAATTTAAAATAGTTTTTTTGCTTTTTTTTAAATCTATTTTTTTTATGTACTACTTTTAATGTAGATGAATGCAGGAAACGAAAAAAACAAATCCAACTGCAAACGGTGGAGGGAAAATATAAAATAGATGAAACAAAATTACAAAATTATAAATTTAAAAACAAGGAAAGAATGCGGAATGCTAGACAGACTGCTCGCACACTGGCTGAAGGTAACGAAAAAGTAATTGAGGAAAATCGCAAATATAATCGCCAAAAACTCTTCGACATGTCACTTTCACGCCAAAAAGAAAAAGGGTCTTACGAATATAAACAAACCTTGGCAAAAGCGGTCCAAAAAGTAGAAAGAGCGATGCCCAAAGATTTTAATAAAAAACTTAAAGTTTTGGAAGTTCTGGCAAAAAAAAATAACAGAATTGAAGAAAATAAAAATGGCGTGACATAAAAATTTTAGCTGAAGATCTGTGTATGATGTCAATTGCTAGCTCAAACTTAGTAGAATATGGTGGAAGGGGTGCTGGGGGCGGTAAGGGGGGGCGTGTAATCAAAATTTTTACTGCAGATCTATTTATGATGTCAATTGCTATCCTCATACCAAATTTGGTGACTAGCTCAAAATTAATAAAATTTGGTGGAATGGGGGCTGGGGTTGGTAAGGGGGGGCGTGTCATCCAAACTTTTGCTGAAGATCTGTGTATGATCTCAATAGCTATCCTCGTGGCGTGGCGTCCAAAGTTTTGCTGCAGATCTATTTATGATGATAACTGCTATCCTCATACAAAATTTGGTGAGTCTAGCTCAAATTTAGTAGAATATGGTGGAAGGGGGTCTGGGGGCGGAATGGGTGGGCGTGGCTCCAAAATTATTGATGCTGTTTTTTGGGGATTGATAGACACGAAGAAATAAGCATTTCTGTTTTTAAGGTGCGGGGGGCTTGGGGCGGAATGGGTAGGTAGGGCTCCAAAACTTTGATGCAGTTTTTGGAGGGTCGTTACCAGTTATCTACCTACCAAATTTGGTGACTCTAGATCAAACACTATCGAAGATACACGCACTACCGTATTTAGCGAAGCGTTGGGGTGGTTGAGGGCGGATAGGGCAGTATAGATGGGCGTGGCATCCAAAAATTTTATGAATCTGGCTGGGGTTCGTCAGCACTTATCTTGGCACCAAGTTTGATGACTCTAGCCCAAAAACTGTAGAAGATAAGGTAATTTTTAGTGTTAAACTAAGTGGGGGCAGGGGGCGGAATGGGTTGGCGAGGCTGCAAAATTTTTGATGCAGTTTTTTGGGGATTGATAGTAGCTATTTTCTGCCTAAATTTGGTAGTTCTAACTGTAAGGGCTTGCGAAATAGCTGGATCTATCGATTTTGCGTTATCGAGTTTATCGATTTGCCAGCCCCCTAGTTATCGAAGAACTCCAATCTTAACACTTTAATTTACTATGCCATAGATAAAGACATTTGCAAAGTTTCAAGTCTCTAGCTTGAAGGGTGTGGAAAAAAGTTGCGTTCATACAGACGGACAGACGGACAGACACCATGACGGACATTGCACAAACCCAATATACTCTTTACCTTCGGTATCGAGTATAATTATGATGGAAGAAAATGTCGCGTGCGACAGTGATTCAAATTCAATTTAAAAAAAACTACTTAATATTTTTAAGTCAAACTAAATGCATTATTAAGAACAATCAACACAAAACATTTTAAAATTAATTGCATTAAAATTTTCCATCATGTTTCGCTGAAATCAGTGCTTGAGCTAGTTTTCGAAAAAGTGACTTCTGTCTGTGTCGCGTGCGAATGCCTTACATTTTTGTGATTATCTTGAAAATGAACAAATGTTCAAAATCAATCTTAGCACAGATTATAGTGCTAACCAAGAGCTATAAAATTCGCATTTAAAAAAAATATAAAAAAATCTAGGCACATGTTTTTTATCAGTTTGATTGCGTACATAATTTTCTTGCTCTTGCACTCCAGCATCAGTCCTCTACAGCTTACGTCCGCTCTTATCCGAAGCACTTTAGTTATATCTGCCAATGCACTCAAGCTCTCTCGCTCTCTTGGTTTTGACCGTTTTATCGTGCTCATTGCATCAACTCCTTCACACTTACTTTCGTGAACCCTACATCTTTTTGATAAAGCATATTACTTTTTTTATTTTTAATTTTTCAACTTAAAATCAATATGCTACTTTGTTGCAGAAACAACTGCAAATTGGTTGGATCATCCAACCAAGACTTCATTATGTGCAGATTGTGTGACAATGTGATACACATGAAATGTGTTGGCTTTACGGCCAAAATACGGGACTGCTTAATTTCAGACATAGGCCTCAAATGGTTTTGTCAGTCCTGTAATGAGGTGGAGAAGGAGTCTACTCAATTTATGAGACAGACCTATGTAGGTTTTAATACAATGCATACTGCATTTAATAACCTTCATAACTCCTTTAAAGAGTTGCAGTCGAGCTTCAAAAAAGGCAAGTTGTTGAGTAACTCGCCGAAGCGTACAAAGACTTCGGGGCCTAATCCGCTCAGTGTTCCTCCTGTCTTGGTCACCAATCCCCTTTTGGTACCAATCATTGATCCCCCAACGGGTTCAATCGCTAGCCCGTTAATGCTTTTTAACTCGCCGGCAAGAAATCCCAACAATAATCTTTCCCCGAGCTTAACATCCGAGCTTTCTCTTCCAACAGCTTGTGTGCCTATTAAGCCTACTGAAGGTACAACAGGGGCTCACAAGCCTCTTTTAGTTAGCTTGGCCTATCAAAATGTTCGAGGCCTTAACACTAAACTTTCTTAACTATATGTAAACAGCTTATCCTTTGATTCACAGATAGTTGCACTCACAGAAACCTGGTTAAAACCTGATATATCTGGTTATTCCGTTTTGCCTAATAAGTATAACTTGTACAGATGCGATCGCACCACCGGCAAGGGGGGCGGTGTTCTCATAGCTGTTGACTCTTGTATATCCTCTGAGCAGATTCATTCATATGACCATCCGGATATTGAGTACATATGTGTTAAACTATTATGTAGCGGCCGCTCATTGTATATTACTTGCTCTTATATCCCTCTCAATTCTGATAATAACATTTACATATCCCATCTGAATGCCCTGCAACTTGTTGCTTCGTTGTTGATGGATATGGATCAACTTATAGTGGTTGGTGATTTTAATTTGCCACATGTGTTATGGTCTGTGAATGACACATCTTCAGCGCAATGATGATTTTATCGATGGCCTTTTAGAGTTAGGCCTATCACAAGTTAACGGGGTAGATTTGATATTTGTTTCTGATTCTGGTTGTAGTAACGTTAGTAGAGTACACCCTTTAGTGCTTCCCGAAGATACCGACCATCCAACCTTAGAACTTTCCTTCGAAATTCTTAACCATAAACCAGCATCTAACATTTCTTTAAAGACACGTTGCTTTCGTAAAACTGACTTTACTAAATTGAATGATTTGCTTCAACATACTAATTGGTCTCAACTTTATTCTTGTAGTGATATAGAAACTGCCATTGCCATTTTTTACAGGATTTTGAATTCGCATTTGGATAACTGTGTTCCCCTCACTGTTCCTTCAAGTGAAAATAAACCACCTTGGTTTACGAGGGAACTTTCAAAATTAAAAAACGTGAAAGCAAGATCCTATAAAAAATTTAAAAAATCTGGAAATACTATAGATTTATCCTCGTATATAATCGCAAAGTCAAATTTTATTTCTGTAAACACTTTTTGTTATAACAATTATCTCAATCGTTGCAGATCAAACTTTTCCCGCGATCCGAAACAGTTTTATAAATTTGTAAACTCTAAACGTAAATCTTCATGCTTGCCATCCTCGGTTTACCTTGATAATACAAAAGCAAGTTCCGATCAAGCAGTGGCTGATCTATTTGCGGAGTATTTTCAATCAGTATACTCATCGAGCTTGTATAGTCGCAATAATTCCTATCCTTTTCAAGTGCAAACCTCAAATTGTATTTATGTCCCAGTTTTAACTGAGTGTACGCTGCTAAGTGACCTTAACTCTATCAAACCATGCTTCTTGCCTGGTCCAGATGGAGTGCCCGGTTGTATACTTAGATACTGTGCGGATTCACTTTGTAAACCTTTACTTAAATTATTTAACTTATCGGTTGACTCAGCTGTTTCCTGGTATATGGAAGGAATCTTTTATTATTCCACTTCATAAAAGTTCTTCTAAGTCTAACGTTAAAAACTATAGGGGTATATCAAAGATGTCTGCCATTCCGAAAGTCTTTGAAAAAATTATATGCTCTCAATTGCAGCACTTATGTAGTTCAATTTTATCCCCTTATCAACACGGTTATGTTAGGCGAAGATCTACTACCACCAACCTTCTTGAGTTTACCTCACTAGTTATCAAAGGGTTTCAGGCAAAAATGCAAACTGACGTCGTTTACACAGATTTTAGTAAGGCATTTGATTCTGTTAGTCATTCTTTGTTGCTTCAAAAATTAAATATTAATGGATTTCCGGCGAAACTCCTGTCGTGGCTTTCTGAGTACTTGTGTGGCCGAACACAAAAAGTGGTTTTTAAATCTTCTGTATCCAAATCTATTTTTGTTATCTCTGGTGTCCCTCAGGGAAGTCACCTAGGACCGTTGCTATTTGATCTCTTTTTTAACGATCTTCCTGCTGTTGTTACTAATTCTCGTGTATTTATGTTTGCTGATGATGTAAAGCTATGTTTCATCTATAATGATGATTTTCTATGTAACTTACTACAGTCGGACTTTAGTGCACTGTCGGCTTGGTGCCGTTTTAACTTACTTAATTTAAATTGTTCAAAATGTAAAATCATGACTTTTTGTAGAGGTACCCCAAATACTGCTCACTACGTGCTTGATGCATCACCACTTGTCCGCGTTTTTGAAATTAAAGGCATCATTCTTGATAGCAAATTAAAATTTGATTCTCACATATCGTCGATGGTCAATAAGGCCATAAACGTTCTTGGCTTCATCAAGCGGTGGTCAAAAGAGTTTGATGTTCCCTACACCACTAAAACGCTATATACATCCGTAGTACGTCCCATCCTGGAGTATGGATATTGTGTGTTGTCCCCGCAATACGGGATTCACCAGGATAGAATTGAGTCTGTGCAGAGGAAATTTCTTCTGTTTGCGCTCAGATGTTTTAATTGGGTTCCTGGAATAGACCTATCCCCTATTCAAGTAGACTTCTTTTAATCAATCTTCCTTCCCTGTTGAACCGTAGAATTATGCATGGTGTAGTATTTATCACTAATCTACTTAATGGTGAAATCGACACATCAGTTCTTCTAAGTCGAATAAAATTAAATGCTCCCATTAGATCCACACGTAACTTTTTACCCCTCAGCCTCGATCGTAGCTCGAGCAACTATTTAATTCATGAACCATTTCGTGTATTATTTTCTGACTATAACAAGCTTTATTCTCTTGTCTCTCCAGAGACCTCGACTCCAGTACTGAAACGATCTATCCTTTCTGCCTTATCTAATCGTAACCACTAATCACTAACCTACCACTGGTCTGATTGGGTTTTTCTGGGTTTTTCCCAATCCACGCAACAAATGTTGGGCCACCTATGTTCTTGTTGAATTTCCCAGAGCTTTAACGTTAACTTTATAATTTTTTCAACCTTAATTTACTTTCAGAACTATATTTAATTTTAAATTTTACTTTTAACTTAACTATTTTTATTATAATTATTTTAAATGAATTTTATTTTCATGGCAGCTGCTCATAGCTGACAATAAATAAATAAATAGGGCCTTTAATATCCTCCAATATAAAAAGTATTTTGACGTAATTGATTGACTGTCTGTCATCCCAAGTGAAATAATATTTTTGGCTAAGTAAAAGCAAATGGATCGAAGTTATGTTTAATATTTCCAGGTTTTGCAGACGCTGCAACCAACAAGATTTTATACTTATATAGGGCTCAAACAGCGATTTCCCAACTAACATACCAGCTCTAGAGTCTGGCGATTTTACTCTCTCGTGGGACTGCCGTTTGTTGCTTCGTGAATTGTGGGCGAATTCGATGTCATTCGGGTTGCTGGCTTCGCTAGAACATGAACTGCCTTAGCACAGCCAACCAAGCCGATTGCATGGAAGCTATTGCGCGCAGCGATCGCGCTCATACACACAGTAGCGCTCATACACACAGTAGCGCGATCGCTGCGCGCAGTAGCTTCCATGCACACATATTCTATTACCGGATAGTTTTGTTTATAATTTTTATCGTGCAAAATCCAAACTTGATAACTATTTAAAGCGAATGGTGTAAGAATATATTCTGATGAAAGCTTATAGTTCGGGCAGTTAATTCGGTACAAAATCTATCCAAATACATAATTTAGGTATGGTTGTTTTCACGTGATAAATTTAAATGGGATATGAAAAAAATTTATGGTTTAAAAGTTGAATAAATTTGATGATGAACTGACTTATAAATCTATCAACCCAGCCAACTCCTAGTTGGACACTAGGATAAAAAGCCACGAACTTGGCTAGAGAAGCTTAATGCACTTTAGGATTTCATGCTAGGAACTTGGCTGCTATGGCAGTGGCAACTGCCTTAATTTTTTGCTTCAATACATTTTGTTTTTTGGACCTGAGCGATTTTCAAGTGCGACTTCCATACACACATATAATGGGAAATATGGTTTTCGGCATTTGTATGAAATGAAAATGATTGTTTTTTAGCAGAAATAAATATGTACATACATAAACATATGCCGTTTGTAACCAAACAACAACACTAGAATGCGTTTGTACAAGTCCATACATAGAGACTTACTTACGGTACATATGCACAAGACGACCGGAACATACCATTATTTTTAGCAACCAGTCCTCGGGATTTCAACCGTTGCAATAGCATTGGTGGTAAACTCATTGTAAATGTTTCTAATAGACTGATATGAATTAGTAAGATCTTCTAATATTTATTCGACTAGTTGATGAACAAAATATCGATATTTAATTGCTAATCAAAAGCGCAGAGCGATAAATTTATGCCAAGTGATTAAATACTTTGACGTTGATAGGGTTTCCTCACTGGCACTTTATAGCCAATTCACAGTAGGGCACATTTAACATCTCACATCAATGATGTTACGTATCAAGTACCCGTTCCAAGTTTTCTCAAAATATTCCAACATCCTCTGGAAATGCTCCTCTTCCAAGTGTTTTTATTTAGTTAGTTTCGATATTTTTGATTCCACCACTAAAATATTGTCATTTACAACCAAAATGTAAACAATGTCTACGCAAATGGATGGCATATAAATTATGGCGGTTAACGAAATCGGTATGTCATATGCAATTTATGTATTTTTATAATATTTTCGAATTAAATAAGAAAAAACATAGCAAAGCGCACACTTTGGCCAGCCGAAGAGAAGGCATTCCTCGTCCTGTTGAGCAACATTAAATATAGCTAAATCACTTGTATCCATTCTGTAAACAAATATTTAGTTAAGAGATTAAATATAGGTGGTGAAATAAGCGTCACTTCTACAAATGAAGAAGCAGACGCTTGATGTTAAAAGTTGCAATGTGAACACGAATTTCACATCTTTTCAGCGTTCCCTGTGATGTGCCCTAAAGTGAATAGGCTGTTTTATCAGCATTTACATTAATTATCGATAACTAGACGGAGACCTGTGCTCATACACTGCATCACCGTCTGCATCTTGTTGACATATTACAATTATAAATTGAGCTAACAAGGGCGTGATATGGATCCGCTTATATTGTCTATTTTTGAGAATAACGCTAAGTTAGAGAAACAGTTTATGTTAAATTTAAGTGGGTCGTCTAGCTCATTGTTAAATAATACAGAGAGCGTTTGTAGCGTTTGGAAATATGTAATAAATTCATTTGATTTATACCGTTTGCCATTTCCGATCAGGGTTAAGGCCTGTTGTCACATATACCATATACCGAAACCGAAACCGAATTCCGTACATTTGCGACTGCGATAGAAACTGCAACCGAAACATCGCTATTTTTCAGTTGCTAGCAATTGTAATCGAATTCAGTACATTAGCAACTGAAACCAAAACAAGTACTTTTGACTTTATTCTGTTGCTGTTAACCAACGATCACCTGTTTTCTACAAACGCAGCTAATTTAACGCTGGTCAATTCTTTGTGTTTTCCATGTGAATTGTATGCGATAAAATAAACCATAAACTAAAAACTAATTAAAAATTATGTCCAGGAATCAAAAAGTTAACTTAATAAATATTCGATTTCGGTTCTCGTTGTATGTGGCAACCCACGCAAAAACGTCCAGCAAACGAAACAGCAACTGAAACTGCAATCGATATTTTTTTCGGTTGCGGTTTCGGTTTACGGTGTCTGTGACAACAGGCCTTGAAGCGGACTGACAATCGTACCAGGGGCGAAAAATTATCGTACATGGATCGAAATTATCGTACTTTTTAGTATAAAAAACCGAACGTAAACAAACAACGAAACACAGTTGCTTTTTCTATTTCTTAAGAGAAAGTATCGACCTACCGCCACAATATGTGAATTTTTCAACACATGTCGTTTGTAAACCACCGCTTTCAAATCAACAGAACAAACCCAAGTGCTTTAAGCGTCGTACAGACCTGACCCGATTCCCTTTCCATTTGAAATTCAACGCGCCAAGTTTAAATTTCACTCGGACAAAATTTCACTGTTCCGAATGGGAGCTTCCCATGCAAGTTCGGCATGAAACACGTTAAAATTTCGTAATTGTAAAAAAGAAATGGATAATGGAAATGGTAGTGAAATAAAAATGAAAGAATTTCTTTTATATATCAATAAACACTTAAATTCATAAAAACAGAAAATATTATTATATGTTAATATAATTAACTTATTCATAAAGAATTATTATTTGTTCTTTCACCTAGAACTGGTTTGGCATTAAAATTTTATTAAACTGCTCTACATCCGTGTCACTGTATAATTCTTGAACTGTCATATCAGTGTTTTCTGAAGTAATTGTTTTTTTGTAAAGAAGCGCTATATTCAAGCGACTGTATTCGCTCTGTGAAGGTTCATAAGTTGTGCAATCGTTTTCTTTGCCTCTTACTCGCTGTTTAGCTAATATTTATTTATTTATTTATTTAATGTCGGCTATGAGCAGCTGACAAATCAAAATTAACTATAATTATAATATTAAAATAATATAGTATAAAATAAATAATTATAATATCTGAAATAAAGTTCAAAATTAAGATAAAAAATTTAAAAAGTTAACGTTAAAGCTCTGGGAAATTCCAAATAAATATAACTGGTCCAACATTTGTTGCGTGGATTGGGAAAAACCCAGAAAAACCCAATCAGACCAGTGAAAGATTAGTGATTAGTGGTTACGATTAGATAAGGCAGAAAGGATAGATCGTTTTAGTACTGGAGTCGAGGTCTCCAAAGAGACAAGAGAATAAAGTTTGTTATAGTCAGAACATAACACACGAAATGGTTCATGAATTAAATAGTTACTCGAGCAACGATCGAGGCTGAGGGGTAAAAAGTTACGTGTGGATCTAATGGGAACATTTAATTTTATTCGACTTAGAAGAACTGATGAGTCGATTTCACCATTAAGTAGCTTAGTGACAAATACTACACCATGCATTATTCTACGGTTCAACAGGGAAGGAAGATTAATTAAAAGAAGTCTACTTGAATAGGGGGGTAGGTCTATTCCAGGAACCCAATTAAAACATCTGAGCGCAAACAGAAGAAATTTCCTCTGCACAGACTCAATTCTATCCTGGTGAAGCCCGTATTGCGGGGACCACACACAAGATCCATACTCCAGGATGGGGCGTACCAATGATGTATATAGCGTTTTAGTGGTGTAGGGATCATCAAACTCTTTTGACCACCGCTTGATGAATCCAAGTACATTTATGGCCTTATTGACCATCGACGATGTGTGAGAATCAAATTTTAATTTGCTATCAAGAATGATGCCTAAATCTTTAATTTCAAAAACGCGGACAAGTGGTGAAGCATCAAGCACGTAGTGAGCAGTATGAGGGGAACCTCTACAAAAAGTCATGATTTTACATTTTGAACAATTTAAATTAAGTAAGTTATAACGGCACCAAGCCGACAGTGCACCCAAGTCCGACTGTAGTAAGTTACATAGAGAATCATCATTATAGGTGAAACATAGCTTTACATCATCAGCAAACATAAAAACACGAGAGTTAGTAATAACAGCAGGAAGATCGTTAATAAATAGATTAAATAGCAATGGTCCCATGTGACTCCCCTGAGGAACACCAGAGGTAACAAAAATAGATTTGGATACAGAAGATTTAAAAACTACTTTTTGTGTTCGGCCACACAAGTACTCAGAAAGCCACGACAGGAGTTTTGCTGGAAATCCAATAATATTTAATTTTTGAAGCAGCAAAGAATGACTAACAGAATCAAATGCCTTACTAAAATCTGTGTAAACGACGTCAGTTTGCATTTTGTCCTGAAACCCTTTGATAACTAGTGAGGTAAACTCAAGAAGGTTTGTGGTAGTAGATCTTCGCCTAACAAAACCGTGTTGATAAGGGGATAAAATTGAAGTACATAAGTGCTGCAATTGGGTGCAAATAATTTTTTCAAAGACTTTCGGAATGGCAGACAGCTTAGATATCCCCCTATAGTTTTTAACGTTGGACTTGGAAGAATTTTTATGGAGTGGAATAATAAAAGATTCCTTCCATATACCAGGAAACACAGCTGAGTCAACTGACAAGTTGAATAATTTGTGTAAGGGTTTACAAAGTGAGTCCGCACAATATCTAAGTATACAACCTGGCACTCCATCAGGACCAGGCAAGAAGCCGGGTTTGATAAGGTTGAGGTCGCCTAGCAGCGTACACTCAGTTATAACTGGGACATAAATGCAGTTTGACGCTTGAACTTGAAAAGGATAGGAATTAGTGCAACTATATGAACTCGATGTGTATACAGATTGAAAATACTCAGCAAAGAGATCGGCCACTGCCTGATCGGTATTTGCTTTTGTATTATCAAGGTAAACCGAGGAAGGCAAGCAAGAAGATTTACGTTTAGAGTTAACAAATTTAAAAAACTGTTTCGGATCGCGGGAAAAGTTTGATCTGCAACGATTGAGATAATTGTTATAACAAATAGTGTTTACAGAAATAAAATTTGACTATGCAATTATATACAAGGATAAATCTAAAGTATTTCCAGATCTTTTAAATTTTTTATAGGATCTTGTTTTCACGTTTTTTAATTTTGATAGTTCCCTCGTAAACCAAGGTGGTTTATTTTCACTTAAAGGAACAGTGACGGGAACACATATATCCAAATATGAATTCAAAGTCCTGTAAAAAATGGCAATGGCAGTTTCTATATCAGTACAAGAATAAAGTTGAGACCAATTAGTATGCTGAAGAAGGTCATTTAATTTAGTAAAGTTAGTTTTACGAAAACATCGTGTCTTTAAACAATTGTTAGATGTTGAGCTAAGGTTAAAAAGTTCAAATGAAAGTTCTAAAGTTGGATGGTAGGTATCTTCGGGAAGCACTAAAGGGTGTACTCTACTAACATTACTACAATCAGAGTCAGAAACAAATATTAAATCTAGATTTTTTTTATTACGACACAAGCTGCAGGGCATTCAGATGGGATTTGTAAATGTTAATATCAGAATTGGGAGGAATATATGAACAAGTAATATAAAGAGAGCTGCCGCTAAATAATATTTTAACACATATGAACTCAATATCCGGATGATCATGAGATTGAATCTGTTCAGAGGAAATATAGGAATCAACAGCAATGAGAACACCGCCCCCCTTGCGGGAGGTGCGATCGCACCTGTAAAGGTTATACTTCATAGGCAAAACGGAATAATCAGATATATCAGGTTTTAACCAGGTTTCTGTCAGTGCTACTATCTGAGAATCAAAGGATAAGCTGTTTACATATAGTTTAGAAAGTTTAGTGTTAAGGCCTCGAACATTTTGATAGGCCAAGCTAACTACTTTTGTTAGTTTTTTGCCGCCGAAGTTGAGGCAACAGGGTGGCTAACAGTTGGTGCACTACTGAGCCTAGTATCGTTATTATTAATTTTATGCCTATTCACATACTCCTTTACAATGAGCTGCGGTGGCCAAAACTTTCCAGAACAAATTGTCGAGAAAAGTTCGGGCGGAACACTCAATTTGAAAGAAGATATGGTTCGGGCTTGTTTAAACTTGAACTTTTCAACAGTTATAAATGAAGAGTCTATTTTACTTTTAATGTAGGCACTAACATCATCCAACGTAGTGTCGGATGCTAGCCTAGACACGAAAATAAATTTTTTCAAAGGCACAACAACAAGAGGCTTGTGAGCCCCCGGTGTACCTTCAGTAGGCTTAATAGGCACACAAGCTGTTGGAAGAGAAAGATTTGGTGTTAAAATCGGGGAAGGGTTATGGTTTGGATTTCTTGCTGGCGAATTAAAATGCATTAACGGGCTAGCAATTGAACCCGTTGGGGGATTAGCGATAGGTACCAAAAGGGGAGTGGTGACCAAGACCGGAGGAACAGTGAGCGGATTAGGCCCTGAAGTCTTTTTACGCTTCGGCGAATTACTCAACAACTTGCCTTTTTTGAAGCTAGACTGCTACTCTTTAAAGGAAGTATGCAGGTTATTAAATGCAGTATGCATTGTATTAAAACCTGCATATGTCTGTCTCATAAATTGAGTAGACTCCTTTTCAACCTCGTTACAGGACTGACAAAACCATTTAAGGCCAATATCTGCAAGTAAACAGTCCCGTATTTTGGCCGTAAAGCCGACACACTTCATGTGTATAACATTGTCACACAATCGGCACAGAATAAAGTCTTGGTTGGATGATCCAACCAATTTGCAGTTGTTGCTGCAACAAAGTAGCATATTGATTTTAAGTTGAATAAATAAAAATAATAATAAAAAGAAAAAAAGTAATATGCTTTATCAAAAAGATGTAGGGTTCACGAAAGTAAGTGTGAAGGCGTTGATGCAATGAGCACGATCAAACGGTAAAAAGCAAGAGAGCGAGAGAGCTTGAGTGCGTTGGCAGATACAACTACAAGTACTTCGGATAAGAGCGGACGTTAGCGTGAGAGGACTGATGCTGGAGTGCAAGAGCAAGAAAATAAGACAAGCTGTTTGTTGTTATTGGATGAAAGAAAACACACCATTAACCGTCGAAATAGTCATATTATTTAGAGCCTTAGTTTTAATTAAATTAATATGGCTGAAAATGCGTTCACAGTCAGCATTTGAGTGTGGAAGTGATATTGCTTCGAGCACAAAGTTTGATACGTTTTTAAATGACATTCTTTGATCTCCTTCTTCAAACTCCAATAGTTTTGCCCTAAAAATGTCGACCGGATTATTAACATCAATACCTGCCGGGAGCACGAAAGACGGTAATTGACGCCACTCGTCATCGATTATTTGATGTTGATCAGTTGATGTTATCCAAAGGAAGGTCTTCATCAAGGGTAGCAAACTGGGGACAATTTCCCTGGTCTTTCTCAACATTGCTCTTGACGGATTCAGATTCAACAATAATTTTAGAACAGGATCCGAAAAATCAAATGGCTTTTTAATTTCTTTGCTGCCTTCTATTAGGAAATCAACACAAATCGTTGGGAAATATGATTTTAATTTTACATTATTGCGAATTTCGTTTGCATCATGATGAAATTATCGTACAATTTGCGTACGATAATGATATGCTATCGTACATCGTACGTAGACCCTCAATTATCGTATTTGTACGATAATTATCGTACGGTTGGGAACCCTGTTTCCAATATCAGTTAACAACTGATTAAGGCCTGTTGTCATGGTTGAATTATACAAGGTTAAGTCATGCGCGGCAGAAGGAGCCTGTTGATAAGACCATGCGAGTGCAAGAGAGATAGCATAGTTGCTGCTTCGATATTGCTTCATCGTCTTGTTTTAGTGTGCAAAAACGAGATAGAACGATGTGTGATTTTGTTTACATTTTTCAACAGAGGTTCTAATTTCAGAGCGTTGTGTGTTTTTGGCTACTTGTGTAAACAACAATTTAAACTGATTATGTAAATGAAATAAAATGACATGAAACATGTATAAACGTATAAAACATATAAACATAGTTCTAAAAAAGTAACATAACCTTAAAATTCCACGGAAAATTCGTCCGCACTCACAACTTATCACTTTGACAGCTGCTTTGCGACTAACAACAGGCTCCTAAAAATTGAGCGAGCATGCTCTCACGACTTAACCATGTATAATTCAACCATGCCTGTTGTCACATACACCGTAAACCGAAACCGAAACCGAAATATCGATTGCAGTTTCGGTTGCTGTTTCGTTTGCTGGACGTTTTTGCGTGGGCTGCCAGATACAACGAGAACCGAAACCAAATATTTCTTCTTATTTATATTATCAGTTGCAAAATGCAAAACTATTCATTGGAGCAAAACAGAATCGCAGCATTCCATGCTGCAAATGATCGGTTTGAAAAAGATTTTTTAATGTTGTTCATCCTGATCAAGAACAAAGTTAATAAAAGGAAAAGCACACACAAAATCTACAGGGAAAGATCCAAAGAAGGGGCTGTGGACATTTTGATAGAACGCCATTCGATGGACGACGATACAAAGTTTCGCGAGTACTTTCGAGTGACTCCGTTGTTGTTTGGGCAATTGTTAGAGGTTTTGAAAGAAGACCTTGAAAAAAAACCAACGACTTGGGTGCGCAAACCAATAAGCGCCCAGCATAGTTTATAGTTTATTTTATCGCATGCAATTCACATGGAAAACACAAAGAATTGAGCAGCGTTAAGTTAGCTGCGTTTGTAGAAAACAGGTGATCGTCGGTTAACAGCAACAGAATAAAGTCAAAAGTACTTGTTTTGGTTTCAGTTGCTAATGTACTGAATTCGATTACGATTGCTAGCAACTGAAAAATAGCGATGTTTCGGTTGCAGTTTCTATCGCAGTCGCAAATGTACTGAATTCGGTTTCGGTTTACGGTGTATGTGACAACAGGCCTTTAGCGGTATCACTTTGCCGTCGATAGTAGAATTTATCGTGCATAACAGAATCGAGTACTGTTGCACGCTCACGGTGCGAAGATGCATGATGCAGTCCTAATAAGGACATTAATTGCGCTTATCTCTTGTGCCATCGAGCATAATATATAAACAGGTTGCAATCGCCAAGAGTTTGTTAGTGGCTTTCATTTGCATACGGTATATAGAATAACATAAGCAGTAAGCAATTAATTGAAGCCAGCGCGAAAGCGGTATGTGCAGTTGATTTTGTGTATATGTGGCCTTTATTTCAAACCACAAGCTGTTGATATGTGGTAAATCGATTATCACACCGAAGTGCTTCAAATAGTTATCGTTCTCCCAGCCTTTAAACATACGGTATATGACTCCACTGAACGAAATAATTAATTACATAAGGAAATTTTCCACCTTATAAATTTTATAACTTTTATCGATTGTTCTGGCACAAAACATTTTTAAACCTCAGATAAACTCATTTAAGATAATGTAATGCAGTAGAACTGTCCAATAAAGACTTAATTTGGTTTGAATTAGTAAGTTTTTTTAATTTTGTTCTAATGTAATACAGTCATTTATCAAAAACACTTGGCTACTGCTAAAACTTGTCCCTCACTACTCTTCTCCAGTGTTGCCAATTTGCCTTATTCCGGACAGATCTATCCGGTTTTGAACTGCTTCAGCCGGAAAAAATGTCAAACATCCCCTATCTGGAATTCTGTCCATTTTTTGGTTCTCTTATCTGGAAATCTGGCATTTTTAGACTAAATTTTTTATTCTAAATACATATTTAAAATTTATGTTTTACAAACTTGTGGCTTCTTTTATAGAAAACTTTTAGCGATATCGTGTATAATCGTACGCTTAATTTGCAAAAGTCAAGTTGATTCAAAATGCCTAAGGAAATTTATAAGCAAAAATTCCGCGATTGCTGGCTACAGCAGCCAGATTTTAAAAACAATTGACGCATATTCGGTGGATCGTGTTCTTCGAACAAAATAGATGCACAATACGCAACCGTTCACCAATTAAAATGGAAAAATGTTGAAAATACCATATATTTTTGGTCCGAGGTAAAAAAATATCGAGACAGCGCAGGTAAAGGCCCAACCAAACGTTGATTTTTTCGTTATAGCCTATTTACACTAGGGCACATATCGGGGAACGATGAGAAGATGTGAAATTGTGTTCACTTCATTTAACATCAAGCGTCTTCTTCTTCATTTGTAAAAAAGACGCTTATTTCACCACGTATTTTTTTTGTCGTAACAAAATATTATAAAAGAATGGATAAAAGAAATTTAGAGATAATATCTATAGTTGCTCAGCAACAGGGTATGATTGTTGATCTTGTTGGTTATTTGCAAGAAGCCTGTAAAGACGAGGATTTCGAAGATGAGCAACTTTATGCACTTGTTGCAATGCCTCGGAGGATTTGGGCGATTTTTTATTATTAAGATTATGGTTGCCATCCGTCCTGGAATTCCGGGACATGTCCCGCTTTTGCAGGTGTGTTGAATAATTTTTTGAGAAAAACATTTCGATAGACGATTTAGTCTTGTTCGACCAAGTTGCCAACTTGATGAAGTGTTTGTCACGACAAGTGAAGACGTTTTTTGAGAAAGGCTCCGCAGATAATCTGGTACAGTTTTTTGCAGCAAACGTAAAGTCGAGCTGTTACTCGGAACTTCCGAGTCAGAAGTATTGAAAATAGCAGAATTCTTTTATGCAATTCCTCTGCACAATGCAAATTGTGAAAGGTTTTTTTTGTTGATAAATTCGCAGTGATCAGACGAAAGAAATAGGTTACTGGTGGAGAATGTTGAATACTTAATGAAAATTCAATTAAATTTTATAGACATGAGTTGTTTGAACTTTTATAATGAATTGATGGACAAAAAAAATATTAGTGAATTGAAAAAATAGGCAGTGTGGTGAAGTACAATAATAAGTAATCCAAAATAATTAATAAATATTAATAAGTATACGTAGTTGTAAGGACGTATGGCCTGTTAAGTAAAATGGCTTATTTCAATTTATAATGAATAAAAATATGTGAGCATTGAATTTGTAATGAACAAATATATCAATATTAAAATTGTGGGGGGGGGCGGGTTTGTGTTCGAACGTCCCGGAATGGCCTGAGCCCCAGGTGGTCACCCTAATTAAGATGGATGTCATATAGAGGTAAAGCCATCAGCTGAAGAGGCCACAGACCACGCAAATTATCAATACACTCCATCCACAAGTCCAGCAGGAGTGCTTCCTTTTCGGGCGACCATATTGTTCGATTTGATGAACATTTTCTTACTAAATTCGAAAATATTATGAAAATAACATAAATAATTAGCATTTGAGTTACCGTTGTCATTGCCCGCCATGATTTATTTCCCATTCATTTGCGTAGACATTGTTTACATTTTTGTTGTGAATGACAATTTTTTAGTGGTGGAATCAAAAATATCGAAACTAAATAAAAACACTTAGATTAGGAACATTTCCAGAAGATGTTGGAATGTTTTGAGAAAACTTGGAAAGGGTACTTCATACGTAACATCTTTGATGTAAGATGTTAGATGTTAAATGTGCCCTAGTGTGAATTGGGTATTAAAGACTCGCGGCACGCAAAGTTTGAACATATGCTACGCCGAGTATCTGCCCAAACGATGCTTACGCAAGAATTCGTTAAGTTATTTTTTTAACGAATGCTGTTAATACCCAATTCACACTAGGGCACATTTATCATCCAACATCTTGCATCAAAGATGTTACGTATGAAGTACCCGTTCCAAGTTTTCTCAAAATATTCCAACATCTTCTGGAAATGTTCCTAATCCAAGTGTTTTTATTTAGTTAGTTTCGATATTTTTGATTCCACCACTAAAAAATTGTCATTCACAACCAAAATGTAAGCAATGTCTACGCAAATGAATGGCAAATAATTCATGGCGGGCAACGACAACTGTAACTCAAATGCAAATTATTTATGTTATTTTCATAATATTTTCGAATTTAGAAAGAAAATGTACAGCAAATCGAACAATGTGAAGAACTCCTGCTGGACTTGTGGGCAGAGTGTGTTGATGATTTACGACCTCTATATGACATCCACCTTAATATTAAAAAAAATATTGTTAAAAACAACATTGACTACTTAACAACTTTGTTTACCAATTGCTCCAATGCACTGTGAAAATCCAAGGGCTTCAAACCCTGCGACGCATGCATCCACGATACATTCTGTTAAAAACTTTTCTGGCTGATAATCTTCGCCAAATTCCACAGCAACTGCTGGACAAAACTCGTGCAGAATATTGCATACACTATTTGGCGAAACACCAAACAGCCGTGCCACAGTCCGATACTCGGCTGCACTCCCCAAGGCGTACAGTGCGATGGCTATGCGCTTTTCGTACTCTATTGCGTATCTAAACGGCGTGTTTTTCCTTCTTAAAACTCCCAACCTCTGCACCTGTAACTAAAATGACGCCGTCTCTATCCGAAAACTTTCTTTAAAAAAGGCTTCATTATTTTTGGGAATATCCTTTTCCCAAAACTGTCCAAACCGCATCTAAAAGTTTTTTGATTATTTACCTAGTATTTATTAATTTTTATTTTCACTTACATGCGCCCAAATCCTCCGAGGCATTGCAAAAAGTGCATAAAGTTGCTCATCTTCGAAATCCTCGTCTTCACAGGGTTTATTTAAATAGTCAGCAAGATCAACAATCATACCCTGTTGCTGAGAAACTATAGATATTATCTCTAAATTTCTTTTATCCATTCTTTTGTAATATTTTGTAACGACAAAAAAAAATACGTGGTGAAATAAGCGTTTTTTTTACAAATGAAGAAGAAGACGCAAGATGTTAAATGTTGCAATGTGAACACAATTTCACATCTTCTCATCGTTCCCCGATATGTGCCCTAGTGTGAATAGCCTATAAGCCATGGTTTGACTGAAGTGAAAACATGCATGAATGCTCAGTAATACAGAGTTGTCGGTAATTTTTTATTCTATGGAATATATTTACAAAAATTAATAAATCATAATTTTATTGTTTATAAACAGATTGATGTAATGCAGTAGATCTATAAAAATATCTATAATATGTTTTTGACATGGTATTACATTAAATGTTAACATTTATTTTCAATGGCATAAAAAAAGAGCACATGGCAACAATGTTTCACCGCTAATGCCATATGGTTTGTTTACATTGCAATAAAAGAAGAGACAAAGCACTTAAGCAACGTATGGCTATGCCGTTGAAGCTCAATGCGTAAGCAAGCTTTTCATTCATTCTTGCAACGAGTCTTTAAGGAAGAAATCAACGTTTGGTTAGGCCTTCACAGCCCCTTTTCTGACCTGGTAGCTTTTGCCCTGAATACTATCGTTGCCATGGTCGAATGCGGAAGTAGAGAGGGTATTTAGCCATGCTTATTAAGCTAAAACCAAAACCAGGAATCGGCTGCAATTGGAGACGTTGAGTGCAATTTTGATAGTAAGGTAATTATATATATAGATATACACTCACTCGCATATCTTTGCGTACACCACTAAAAATATTCAAAATCAAACTTTAAACAGAAATTGTTCAGTCTATTATGCATATGTTTAACCAATTCTTTTTTTAAACGTAACTTTAGCTTGTTGTCTTCAATGACGTATATTTGCTAGAAACATTCAACAATGTTTTATATAAAATTATTTACTTTAAACTTAACACAACGAAAAAATTTACACGCAAAAGTCTGCGTACAGCTATTTACAGCTGTGTGGAATGCAAGAATATGCGATTACCGCTAGATTTTTCGGCGTCGATTTTCTTCACATTATCTAAGCATAGACACATTATGCAGTTGGAATTGAAATTTTGCATCACATTCCGGAGAATTGCAACATGGAACAAAAAGGCAAAGAAATTTTTATTAAGGAGCGAAAAATTATTATAAAATGTTTTTTGGAAGGGAAATCTTATAGACAAATTGGTTGTATGCAAATTTTTACATGTATTTTATCATAAGATTCGCATTGCGTCGGTATTAGTTGTTTTGCCATAACTAAAATTTGCCCGATAGTTGAAGAAGCCTTAAAACTATCGTCCTTTTTTCCGCCATGTTTTTTTAATTTACAGCCTTTTTTCCTGTTTCTTTTTTCAATCTGTCCTTTTTTTCGAAAAAATATAAGCATCACTTCTCTTCTTCCCTCATTAATGCGCTGGAGTAAAAATACAATATTTCGTCTTCCAAGGCATTCAAATATCAGTTTTGCTATTGCTGCTCATACATACATACGTGTCCCAGTTTTATTCTTATGACACTTTTTAACTGTTTTTGCCAGCGCAACATCCAAAAACCTTCACAAATACCGATAATGTATTCAGTATATGTATTTAAATGTATGCATATGCGTCTGTTTTCTATATGTACATAAATTTTTAAATATGTGTATGCCTGTGAAATATTTGCCGGCACTTTATGTTATTTTACCTAACTGTATTCCAAGTTTTCAGCAAATGAGTTTACAAATGCATTACTGAATACACTTTCGTAATTTGTGAAGGAAGTTGGTTGTTACGTTGGCAAAACATGTTGGAAAGTGTCATAGGGTAAAAATTGGGAAGAGTATGTATGATCAGCAGCAGCCGGACTGATATTTGACTGCCTTGGAAGACGAAAACTTGTGTTATTTTACTCAAGCGAATTAATGAGGGATGATGAAGAGTTGTGAGGGACAAGTGTTTGCCACAAAGCTGGGTTTTTTTGCAAATACTTCTTTGATATAAATGAAAGTTTGCCTGCCTTACGTATTTTGTCACCTTAAAATACCTGTCCCGCCCCACGACACACTTGCACTAGCAACTGATATGCACTTTGCCAACCAAGTTTCTTATGCTAAATGTGAATTGTATAATATTCATCATGAAATTGAATTAAAATACATATATTTTATTAATAAAGAATCATAAATGCATTTATTTAAATTGTCCTCACTCATAATGATCGCAGCAGGTCAATGAATGACTATGCAAATGCTAAGCACACAATTAAAAATGCCCATTTATACACAAAGGGACACACGCACATGCTTATGATAGCTAGTCAAAATGAAATATCAAAAATCATTTCAAAGCCCAAGTCCACCAAAACTGTAAACATAACAAACGCACATTTGCACATATTTACATATATGTATATATGTCATTTTGGTATACGCACTAGTGCCTTGCTGCTCTAGGGCTATCGGGAAAAGCGATAAGCAAGCTGGTATACAAAAAATTAGTACACCAGAAGAGTATACACACGCTCCTATGCATGCAATATTCGGGCGCGCAAAGCTACTGTGCGCTACAAAATCGCCACCCAGCGAGCGCATACACACAGTATGGATGTTGATCATGTCGCAGCGAAGCCAGGAAACGAAATGACTTGCGATTTGATCACGACTCACGATTCTACCATAACTAGCCTACGGTGTTTCTATCTTAGTGCTGTGAAACCACTTCCCAACTCTATATCAGAGTTTCGACCAGTAAACAATCTATTAGTATGAATACTAGTTGATATAATACAAACAAGGGTTGGTTCTAGTTCATACATGTGAGCACACATTCACGCAAAAATAACAAAATAACAGTCATACAAGCAGCAAAGCTGCGCGGCTCGACTATCAATGTCGGCTGCTTCTCTACATCTATGATATAAAAAACTAATTTTGTAGTCGTTTGTCTGCAGAAAAATAATAAACACATACATGCACTCCATTGAATATATGAATCCACGTACACAATTAGGCTGGCCGCACACCGGAGCCGACAAAACGTTTTTCTATGTTTTAGTGTGTCGCGTCTAACATAAATGCATTGGTTCTTATGGCTACCCGCACACCGGAGCCAACAAACATATAAAAATTATAAATGTTTTGAGAAAACATTGTCCAATGCCGAACCAAAGGCAACAAAATGTTTTGACATGTTTTTGTGACGAAAATTACACGCTTGCTTATGGAGTATCGCACACCGAATCAAACAAACAAAACAGCATAACACAAAGCCCAACAAATGTTTTTATTTTGTCGAATGCTGTTGGCTGGAAATATGTATGGCTACGACAAAAATATATTTCCAAACCAAGAAACCTGCAATTGCATATTAACCAGCGTTTGAAAATGCTACTCCGTAGTTTTTTGTTGTGCTCTCGTTATTTTTTTTATTTATTTGCTACGGCTCTTGTCTGATGTAGAGAAAATAACGGTGCTTTACGACCCAGCAATCGACAGAACGATCACAGAATTGCAGCACTCAGCGGCCAGTCAACTTGCGACAAGCGGCTGGCTAGCTGCAACCAAAAAGGGTTAAAATTTGTCATGTGCGTCCGTTACATTTCTTGCTTGGCCTGCTGATCGAATATTCTGCAGTACGGATGTACCAAATACATTTTAGTCGATTCGTGACCTTCACAAAATTTTATGTATTGATACAGCGCTGGAATAATTTCTTCGTCCGAACTACTTGACAGTTTGAGCAGTACTAAAATTGTGTTTGATTGTATCGCACACCGAAGCCGACAAAACAATAAAAGCAAAATGTTTGTCGTGAGATGTTGGCTTTGGTGTGCGATACCAATAAAAATTTTTTCTTGTCAGACTAACAAAGACCAAACTAAAACGTTTTGTTGGCTCCGGTGTGCGGCCAGCCTTAAAGAGCACTCTCGTTTTCAATTTCTGAGAACATGGGTAACTGTGGTTCTGAGTGAGACGGCTCCAAAAATAGCGTTTGAAATGATATATCTAGAATATTTTTTGATTAATGGTAAGGGGATAGCAAATTGATAATATCGATAGCTTAAAAATTACGGAAAATACGGAATTCCCACTTCCGTAAAGCAAGAAACACCAAATTTAGTAATGAGATAACGTCCTCCAAGTATATTATATTGTTTTCTTTTTTAGCTTGCTGCTCTTATTTCTTGCATCATTTCTTGATATTAAAAACCCAGTTTGTTGTCTGGATAAATGGGAACCATAGGTTGGTTTTAAAACACAGTTGGTGTGCAGGACCTACCAGACTAAGGCCCGGGTCGCACTATCATCTCAAAAAGCACTATTTTTACCGATTGTTATTGTTCCACATCGGCGCAAACAGCAAAATAAATTTTGAGTCAATTTTAAGCAGTCATATTATCGGCGCATATTGCGACATTTTTTATCGGCGTTAAATATTCTGCTACGATAATCGGCTCATCGCGGTCTTTCATATTTATTATGGATTATTTGATGAAGAAAAAAGTTGCAGTTGGTCTGCTTATAATTGCAACATTAAAACTAAACAAGGAAATTCAAAACGTAAAGGAAATCCTGTTGAACGTAGTATCTACACTAGTCGGCACGAAATTTTTTTTAAAATTTTTAAAATTTGCGTTAATTCACATCTTTTTAAATTTTCATGAAATAATTCTAACGTGATTAATTTTAAGTTTGTGTGATCGAAATGTAAATTGAAAAAAAAAATGGTTAGGTTCTATGAAGCCAATAAAAAGTTAGAGCCAAAAATGCATGATTTTGATTTCGTCAAAATAATTATGCCGACTAGTGTAGGTGAGAAATTGGCTGGAAAGAAGAAATTGTAAAAGTGCATATGAAACGATTTTACGTGAATTTCGAGAAGTCGATAATCAAAAGCTTCTTTTTAAAAATTACGTGCGAATGAACGAAAAAATTTTAATGAGTTACTGCAGTTAATTTCTCCACTGATTAAAAAAATAGATACACTCACTCGCATATTTCTGCGTAAACCCCTAAAAATTTTAAAAATTAAGTTTTAAACAAAATTTGTTCAGTCCGTTATGCATATATTTAACCAATTTTTTTTTTAAACGTAACCTTAGTTTATTGTCTTCAATGACATATATGCTAGAAATATTCAACAAGCCGCACATGAAGCCGCACTTTCGCTTCATGGATTAGCGACCGC
>JAWNNU010001164.1:0-18243 GCA_035044585.1 Scaptomyza polygonia
AGAGAACTGCAACGAGTCAAACATTTTTGTTCATACTCGATTACTGACGCGTACTTTGCACGATTCGTTCGGTTTGATTCATGTACTGGTATCGAACCGTTCGTCTTCAACTCAGCTTCGACGATCAAGTTTGAATCACTAATGAACAGCCCATACATGATTTGTCAACGAACGTTCGCTTCACACGCAACAACCGTAAATGAATCATACTTCGTGTTCGTGTTGCACATCAAACCCGAAGAGTGATTTACTCATACCATTGCCGTCACGTGTTTTCGCAACTGCATTGTTTTGCTGACAAGTGGCGTGTCGTTAAAAAAAATAAGATTTTTATAATAGAATTGTTGATTAATATGGATCAAGACAGTAAAACAATTACCGAGAAAATTCAGTGCGGAACATATTCATTATGTGGTAAACGCAAAGGTGAGAAACGAAATTGATGAAGTTGTGCAAGGTTTTGTTTATTGTCGCACGTGTTCACATTTTCATTTGACTCTGATAGCCTTAATGATAGCTTTGCCGAAAATCAAGAAATAATAAAAGTTCCACCCTCAAATAGCTCAGGCGATGCCTTTTTCTTTTCGCAGTTAATGAGCAAGCCGGCTACAAAAACAACCGAAACTCCTAGCGAAGAGGTAAACAGATATGCTTTGGAAGTTGTTGAGATGTCTGATAGTTTTAAGTTGCTAGAGTGGTGGACAAATAATAAAATAAAATTTCCATATTTATATGAAGTTGCCATGCATATTCACTCAATACCAGCTAGTAGTGCAGCGGCTGAGAGGTCATTCTCGTTAGCGGGTAATATTATTACTGAGAAGCGTAACAGGCTAGCACCCGGGTCGGTAGACAGCTTAATTTTCCTAAACTCTGTTTATAAAAATAATAATGTTGAAATTTAATTAACTACGCTAAGTATTCAAATCAAAATTATTATAATTTTAATAAATAAGATTTATTATTTTTTTATATTTTTTATTTGAAATGATTAAATATAATTAAATTTGTTGTTAATATGTTTTCTTTAATATGTGTGTCAAATATATGTTGTTACTGTTAGCTTGAACACATTGTGTGTACGCATCAAACCCTCCTTCCCAGGGATGCCAACCCTCCGATTTTTAACGTAGATCTCCGTATTTTAAAGGAGATCTACGTGTCTACGTGTAAAGAGACTAAAACTACGTACTTTTTAAAAAAATTGCAAAATACCCTAAAAACTAACATTTATGGTTAATATCAATATAATATGAATTATATAAATAAAATCATAATGTTTATTGGGTTAGCAGCACTAAATTCCGTTTTCGATAGGTTGGCGAACTAAATGCCATTTTCAATGGGTTGGCAGCGCTAAATTGCAAATAGATTGGCAGCGCTTACTTTGTAATTTGTGATTATTTGTGATTGAAAGTGGAGAAAGAAAGAATAAATTTAAAAGTAAATAAAAATGGACATCGAAAATTTATCTAGTGACAGCGCAGAAGATGTAGCACACGCAACTCCACCAAAAAAAAGGAAATTACACTACGATGTGAAGTACTCAGCAGATTGGGAAAAAAAGTACTCCTCCTGGCTGACGAAAAGCAGTAAGGGTAATAGTTATTTTTATTGCAAACTTTGCAAAGCGGACCTCAAATGCTCTTCAGGCAAGAGGGATTTAGAAAAACATGAAGGTTCTGTTAAGCACACGAAAAATTTGAGAAGTATGTATGGTATAGCCTTTTTTTAATTGTCAAGTTTGTGTCGTGTGTCGATGTGCTTTCTGTGCTATCTTTTTATACGTTCGTAGTTCGATTTCCATTAACAAATTGTATTGTGAAAAATGTACTAAACTAAGAACAGTGTTTTATGTTGTTTTTTATGTTATTTCAATCAGCCTTGTTGTTAATATTTTACTCTTAGGCGTCGATCAACCAACTATACTGTCAATGTTGCCTGAGGCGTCAACTTCCCTTAAAAACAAGGTAAAATGTGCTGAAATAAAGATGGCTTTATTTTTGGCAAAAAACAATCTTCCATTTGCTTTGGCGGAAGATTTGAACAGTGTCTTGCAATCTGTTGCGTGCGATTCAAAAGTCGTACCATCAATCAAATTCGGAAGGACAAAGGCTCAAGCTATTATAACTTCGGTAACTGGACAAGTGGCAGAGGACCAGCTAATAGAACGGTTGAAGTCAAATAAGTTCTCGCTTATTGTCGATGAAAGTACAGACAGATCTACAACGAAACATTTCGCTCTTATTGCAAGAACTGCAGTGGCATTCAAGGTACAAGATACCTTTTTAGGGCTTATTGCAGTCACTGACAGCTCTGCCACGGCATTGCATAATGAATGCAAGAAGTTTTTTGAAGAAAGAGACATTCCGTATGAGCAGAACATGATAGGATTTGCTGCGGATGGATGCAATGCAATGTTTGGCAAAACCCATTCTCTTTCGCAACTGCTGAAGAAAGATATTCCGAATTTGTTTTTGATAAAATGTGTATGTCACTCATTTCACCTCTGCGCGTCTAATGCTTGCAAAAAATTGCCAAAAAAAGTGGAGGAATTTGCAAGAGACGTCTATAACTTTATATCAAAAAGCCCAAAACGTATCGGGGACTATAGGGAGTTTCAGTCTTTCGTTAATGTGAAACCACACAAACTTTTACATATCGGGCAAACAAGGTGGCTATCTCTGCTCCAAGTAGTTGAAAGGCTGTTAGAACAACTTCCTGCATTGAAACTTTACTTTCAAGGAGCTGCGTTAAATGACCAGATAAAATCTGCAGAGCCGATTCTTCAAATGTGTTTTGATTCGACGACAGAGCTGTATTTGGAGTTCCTAAAATTTGTGCTGCCGTATTTTAACGATTTAAACAAGGAAATGCAGTCAGAAAGTCCAAAACTGTATTTGTTTTACGAAAAAGTTCTTGCAGTTTACAAGACAATAGTTGAGTGCTTTGGTAAGTCTGAGTTTTTATTATTGCCTGATGAAGAACTACTAAAGATTGATTTCGCTAACGAGGAGAACCACTTGCCCTTAAAAAATATGTATTTCGGAGGCAACTTTGCGGCTTTGTTGTTAAAAAAAGAACATAATCTGGAACGAGATCAAATCATCCAGCTTCAAAACTCGTGCCTTCAATTTTATATTGAAAGTTTAAGTCAAATACAAAATCGGTTTTCCTTTGAGGATGAGGAGCTGCAGAAAATGAAAAGTTTAAACTTTTTAAATCCAGCTACATTACTCAACAATAGTTTGAAAGCAAAGCCATCTATTGCACATTTGGGGCAAATGTTTCAAGGTACTTTTGTTATTGTCTTATTAACATAATTTTCAACTAGTTCTTATTATTTACAGGATTTTGTTCACAAAATATGACGGAGCTAGACCGCGAATGGCGACTTCTTCGAAATATGAGTTTTCCCTTTAAAGAGGAGGAAGCGGTACCGGCAGAAGATTTTTGGCGCTATATTTCGAATCTTAAAAAGGGAAATTCAACCCAGTTTCCAATCTTGACGGAGTTTACTCAAAATTTGCTTATTTTGCCACATAGCAGTGCTAATGTTGAGCGCCTATTTTCCGAAATAAATTTAATTAAAACTAATAATAGAAACAAGTTAGAAACGGACACTTTAAAAGGTCTACTGCACACAAAAAGTGGGTTAAAGGAAAACTTAGAGCCTTCTGACAACCACCTAAAATATTTTAATAAAAACATGTATAAATTTTTGTAAAACTTGTATATTAATGTGAAAAAACAATTTGAATGTAATTTTCTATTTAAAACGTCAACAGATATTAATAACAATGAAGTACACAGACAGTTAATATAAAAATTTATTGTTTTATTCATTTTTATTTTGTTTTTAAATTTAAAAAAAAAGTACGTAGATCTACGTATTTCAGCAAAATTATGCTACGGAAAAACACGTAGATTTTGGAGCCAGTCTACGTAATTTTCAAATTTTGAGTTGGCATCGCTGGCTATCACCCTCTTTTTATTCCCTTATTCGTCAGTCTCGTTGCGAGCTTTGTTAGCGACGCACCTCCGCGGACAAATTTTTGCCGATCGTTGCCTTATTCGGCAGTCTCGTTGCGAGCATTGTAAGCGACGCACTTTCGCGGACGATTTTTTCTGCATGCATACATATGTATGTACATACATATCATACATACTTACACATTTCAGTGTGTTGACGCATTCTTTACTCTCTCGCTCTCGCTCTCTTTCGTACTCATTTTTCGTACTTACGTTTTAGGCAATAAAGAGAGAGAGTAATGCTACCTAGTTAAGTACAAGGCATACTTAAGAAGGTGGCGTAACTCGCTCTCTCGCCCTCTTTTCACTTCTTAAATTGTCAGTCTGTTAGCAGCAGTTGTGAGCGACGCATCTCCGCGGACGATTTTTTCGTGTAAAACTTCTTGTGCTACAGACTTTACGTGTTGTTGCAATGGCAACTCTCTCTCTCGCTCTCTTCTGTCATTCTGACACTTAAATAAGAAGTTGTGAGCGGTAAGTGCGGCTACCTTGTTAAGTATGCCTTGGTTAAGTATACCTTGTGCGCATGATACAATTAATATGGTAGTGTCATGCGAGCAACCAAGTACCAACTGATTTGAACATGTGAGTGCGAGGGAGACATTCAAGTTGCTCTCTTTATTTTACTCTCTTGACTCTTTTAAGGGGTTGTTTTGTTAGTGCGACAGAGTTAGGTATAAAAAGTGTTTTGGTTGTATGTATACGGCCGATACATTTTGGTTGCTTTGTTGTGACATTTAAATTAAAATAAATATTCATATTCAAATAAAAAACATTTATTATTATTATTTTAAAGTAGTATTTTTAATAGTTTTTTATTTTTAATTATGTTTTGTTTTTGTATTTTTAATTTATTATTAAGGTTTTTGATACGAAAATGTATTCTTATCTTAAAATAAAATTTTTTACTTCGTTGGGCAATGTAAACACACATGAACAGACCTAACAAACAGAACAAAATTCGTCCGCACGGACGTCTTACCACAACGACAAGCACTTTGCGACTGTCGATTGGTACCAGAAAAAGGCGAGCGTTGCTCGCATGACACTACCATAATAATTGTATCATGCTTGTGCGGTGGTCCATTCCCAACAGAGTCGCTCTCTCGCTTGTCCAGTATTTTCAGTGCTTCACTGCTTGTTCAACGAGAAGGTTGGGTGCAGACGAATTTTTGCTGTAAAATTTGTTAACCCTAACGTGCCGATATATGTTTATGTTTTTATATGTTTCAGCAGACTTATGTTTGTCCGTAATTGTTGGTAGCTATGTTGTGTGTTTTGTGTTTGTCTTCTTATTTAAGTTATTGTAAGTTATTAATTATTATACAACTTTATGCAGCTAAGAATACTGAATTGTTGTCTGGCTCAATTTAAACACAAGTACTTTAAATACTAGTCATACTATTGAAGTCAACGAAAATAATACTGAAGAGTTTGACCCCGAAGACGTTAATTGCAAATTCAAAATTAATTAAAATAAGACTATAAAATATTAAGTTTTGTTTGTTTTATCAAGAGGGGCTGCTTAGGGTTAATCAACAGACGCTGTCCGCGTTACATTTACACTAACAGTGCTATGTACACAAAATAAGGGACTGTTAATTACGGAATGGACCACCTTATGTTATTCCATCATGCCTTGGGCCCAGTAACCCGAACTTGGCTTGAACCATGATGGAATAATATAAGGTGGTCCCGTCGGCAACAGCCATCCACTTATTGTATGCTTGCGATAAGTGCGAGTGAAGTGAACAAAGTATACTGAGTGTCGTATTGAGTGTGAGTGAGGCGGCAATGAGATTGTTGATTAACCCTTAGCATGTCCGTAGGTTTTGAACATGCCGTTCATAATAAAAAGACGAAAAATTATTTTAAAGTTTAATTTTTAATAATTTAAACGTTGCTTTTGGTTTTTAATGGAAATTTTGTTGTTTAAGTACTTAATTTTAAAATATATTCCTATTTTAAAGTAAAAGGAAATAACAAATTTATCCAGCTCTACATTTTGAGCTGCGATTACTAATTTTTCTTTTATGTTTTTTGTTATTTTAAAATTCTCTTGTGTATAATGAGAAAATATGTTTTCTAGCTCTTTAAGTTTATTTTTAAAGCTATCCTACGCTTTAATAAGGCCGCCGTGAGACACCTCATCTACATAACTGAATGTACTGAACGTGCTTTGCTTTAAGCAGTCACTTATTTTTAGCTTTTTAATTATATAACCTGCGACATACTCTATGGCATCCTCCGTCAACTCATCCATTGCGATGCCGTCATCTTCAGGCTCATCATCTTCAGGCTTATAATCCTTAATTTCAGTATTTGTATAGTCTAAAGTAAGCCAGCTATCAGCGTTGTCTTCTTCTACATTTCCAGTGTTTCTCAACAACTCAACTTCTCAACAAGACTCACTCCCGTCACAACTTTACAGCAAAATTTTCAATATTTCATATTAAAAAGTGTGCGCTTAAGGGTTAATAAACAAGAAAAAAAAATCGTTCGCACACAACCTTTTTCTTTAACAAGCAAACGTGCACGAAATAATTGGATACTTCGTAAAACTTCGGCTGCCGACGGGACCACCTTATATTATTCCATCATGAGGCTAAGTACTGCCATAGAGAGCAGGAATTCGGAATAGAACACCTTAATATTGTTTCACCATGAGTTAATCTGTTAACAGTCACTGAGGTTCAGTTTGCTTGTATTCTCCCATAAGGAATTAACTGAAGTATAACTGACCGTAAATATTAACTGAGGAATAAAGGCCCAGTTACCCGAACTTGAATTTAAATTGAAGGAGAACGCGAATTGGCATTTGAAAACCAATCGATTACCCAAACGTGAACTTAGTTTGAACCTAAAAATGAACATGCACATGTAATTGAACTGATAACCCAGAACATTCATTTATCGCACAGCTGTTTGTCATTGTTTTGATATTTTCAAAATTGCGCGCGAATTTTTGTTTACACAAGAAAATAATAAACCAATTAAATATGGATGATATGGTTAAGGTTTATTACATGTACTTAGTGCGAATCGGTTTAAAAAGCTTGGAAATGCCGGAAATGCGAACGCGACGTTGGGCAGTTCGGCCAATCTATAGGGATTGGAATGTCGCTGAATACTACAGAAAAACATTCAGCAAAATACAGAATTAAAAATAATTCTCAATTTTTTCTGCACATTGAACCTCTCCCCTAGCGATGTCCAGCGCCGCTCACACGATTCCGCTGCAGAATAATAAACAATAGTTACAAAAAAAAAAAAAACAATTATGTAATACAATTATATTTACGGTGTGTTCCCAATTCCGCGGCAATAAATATCCAAGCTGCCCTTTTCTTTGCCGGATCCTTAATTAGTTTTGTTGTATAAAAAATCATTTTCCTGCACCAAAAATTCCGTCCATTTTAAATCAGCTGTTCAAAGTAATTAGAACCAACTTGAACTGGAATATGAACTGAAACTAAAAATTCTGTTTTCTGCAGGTTTTCAATTCAAATCAATTCAGTTCGAGTTTTGGGTAACCAGCAAACAGTGTTTTACGTGTAGTTGAACTGATCAGCTGTTTTCTAAGTTCAAGTTCAATTTAGTTCACGTACGAGTAATTGGGCATTTAACTGGAGAGAAACCAGTTCATTTGAACCGTTGTTCGATAAAACAGCTGATTGAAGGTTGAACAGGTAAGCGCAAATTTTTATAAATTTTTTAAAATAATTAATATACTTCGATTTTATAAGTCTGGTGGTGCTAACTCGAAGTGGCAGTTTGATGGGGTGTAAAGTATATTGCAACATGTCAAATCAAAACATATTGAAGGTAACATCGACCAAACAACAGGTAGTGTAATTTTATATTCTTATAATATGATTAATATTTTCAGTATGAATCGTTAGAGCCTGCACCGGTTGAATTTTTGGACGACATTTGTCGACTTCTGCTGAGACTGTTGCTGTATTGAATCGTTCCTTCCAGTGAAGCGGTCTGTTTCAGAGCGCTCAGTGCCGGCTTTTGGGAAGCAACCGACAACCGTGGCATCCAAATTTTTGCTGCAGATCTATTTATGATGTCAATTGCTATCCTCATACCAAATTTGGTGACTCTAGCTCAAAGTTAGTAGAATATGGTGGAAGGGGAGCTGGGGGCTGGCATGGTGGGGCGTGGCGTCCGAAGTTTTGCTGCAGATCTATTTATGATGTCAATTGCTATCCTCATACCAAATTTGGTGACTCTAGCTCAAAGTTAGTAGAATATGGGCGGTATGGGTGGGGGGCGCCATCCACATTTCTTGGATTTCTTCATCGCCAATACTGGCACCAAATTTGGTAACACAAGCTCAAAAGCTGTGGAAAATATAGGCGTTTTTGATTGCAAAATGCAGTGGGCTGGGAAACGGGGAGGCCGGTGCAGTTTTTTGGGGATCGTTAACAGCTATCTTCCTACCAAATTTGGTGACTCTAGCCTTAACGCTTTGGAAAATACACGCATTCCCGTTTTTAGTGAAGCATTAGGGCGGTTTGGGGCAGCTTGGGCAGTATGGATTTTCGTGGCATCCAAAGTTTTTATGCATATTTTTGGGAGTTGTAATCACCTATCTTGGCACAAAATTTGGTGGTTCTAGCTTAAAAACTGTAATAAATATCAGCATTTCTGTTTTTAAGCTGCGAGTGGCTGGGGGCGGAATGGGTAGGTGGGGCTCCAAAACCTTGATGCTGTTTTTTGGGGGTCGTTACCAGTTATCTACCTAACAAATTTTGTGACTCTAGCTCAAACACTTTGGAAGATACACGCACTACCGTTTTCAGCGAAGCGTTGGGGTGGTTGAGGGCGGCTAGGGCAGTAAAGATGGGCGTGGCATGACAGTTTTAATGCAGTTTTTTGGGGGTTGTTAGTAGCTATTTTCTCCCCAAATTTGGTAGTTCTAGCTGTAAGAGCTTGCGAAATAGCTGGATCTATCGATTTTGCGTTATCGAGTTTATCGATTTGCCAGCCCCTTAGTTATCGTAGAACTCCAATCTTAACACTTTAATTTACTATGCCATAGACATTTACAAAGTTTGAAGTCTCTAACTTGAAAGGTGTGGAAAAAAGTTGCGTTCATACAGATGGACAGACGGGCAGACACCATGACGGACGTTGCACAAACCCAATGTACTCTTTACTTTCGGTATCGAGTATTAAAATTAAAATACCCTTGCTGACATGAGTAGTTCGATAAAAGAAACATTTTCACTCGTGAATGAAGCGTTAAGCAAAAAATTATATATATAATATTGTGTAATATATTTAGCTTTGTATAAGCATTAAAGGCGGAAAGTCTAAAAAGGCATCTATGATGAACATATGTATCTTTGGGTTAACGAATTAAGACATAAATGATACAATTTCGATTTGTTTAATTTTGATATATTAAGGTGCTTGCTTCGTGGCATGTATGTAAGTAAAACTGACAATCATGCACTTTAAATTTGCAATAAAAGATTTCGCTCCATGTGTAATTTGTATTTTAAGCTATAAACAAGTAGAAACGTTGCAGTCGGTCGCACCCGACTGCGGTATACTCGATACCAGTAGTAAAACAGATTAAAAGAGAGCTGATTGCAATGGTGTGTGAATACGGCAGGGGTGTATGCTGCTGCAGGGGTGTATGCTGCCTCAAAGATTGTCTGGTGCAGATGGGGATGCCAAAAAGCTATCTTCCTTCCAAATTTGGTGATTCTAGCTCAAAGTTAGAAGAACATGGTGGATGGTAGGCTGGGGGAGGTATGGGGGGGGGGGGGGGCGTGGCATCAAAATTTTAGCTGAAGATCTGTGTATGATGTCAATTGCTATCCTCATACCAAATTTGGTGACTCTAGCTCAAAAATAGTAAAATTTGGGGGAAGGGGGGATGGGGTTGGTAAGGGGGGGGCGTGGCATCCAAACTTTTGCTGCAGATCTATTTATCATGTCAATAGCTATTCTCAAACCGAATTTGGTGACTCTAGCTCAAAGTTAGTAGAATTTGGTAGAAGGGGGGCTGGGTGCTGGGGGCTGGTATGGGGGGGGCGTGGCGTCCAAAGTTTTGCTGCAGATCTGTTTATGATGTTAATTGCCATCCTCATACCAAATTTGGTGGCTCTAGCTCAAAGTTAGTAGAATATGGTGGAAGGGGGGCTGGGGGCGGTATGGGTGGGGGGCGCCATCCACTTTTTTTGGGTTTCTTCATCACCTATCTTGGCACCAAATTTGGCGGCTCTAGCTCAAAAAATGTGGAAAATATAGTCGTTTTTGATTTCAAAATGCAGGGGGCTCGGGATCAGGGGGGGCGTGGCTCCAAAACTTTCATGCAGTTTTTTGGGGTTTGTTTTTAGCTATCTTCCTACCAAATTTGTCGACTCTAGCCTTAACGCTTTGGAAAATACACGCATTCCCGTTTTTAGTGAAGCATTGGGGCGGTTTGGGGCAGCTTGGTCAGTATGGATTGGCGTGGCATCCAAAGTTTTTATGCATTTATTTTGGGGCTATAATCACCTATTTTGGCACTAAATTTGGTGGCTCTAACTCAAAAACTGTAAAAGATATAAGCATTTCTGTTTTTAAACTGCGGGGGGGCTGGGGGCGGACTGGGTGGGCGGGGCTCCAAAACTTTGATGCAGTTTTTGGGGGGTCGTTACCAGTTATCTACCTACCAAATTTTGTGACTCTAGCTCAAACACTATGGAAGATACACGCACTACCGTTTTTAGCGAAGCGTTGGGGTGGTTGAGGGCGGATAGGGCAGTATAGATGGGCGTGGCATCCAAAGTTTGATTTGGGTTCGGGATCGTTAACACCTATCTTGGTACCAAATTTGGTGGGTCTAGCTCAAAAACTGTAGAAGATATGGGCATTTTTAGTGTTAAACTGCGGGGGGGCTGGGGGCGGTATGGGTGGGCGTGGCTCCAAAATTTTTGATGCAGTTTTTGGGAATTATAAATAGCTATTTTCTCCCCAAATTTGGTAGTTCTAGCTGTAAGGGCTTGCGAAATAGCTGGATCTATCGATTTCGCGTTATCGAGTTTATCGATTTGCCAGCCCCCTAGTTATCGTAGAACTCTAATCTTGACACTTTAATTTACTATGCCATAGATAAAGAGATTTGCAAAGTTTGAAGTCTCTAACTTGAAGGGTGTGGAAAAAAGTTGCGAACATACGGACGGACAGACGGACAGACGGTCAGACGGACAGACGGACAGACACCATGACGGACATTGCACAAACCCAATATACTCTTTACCTTCGGTATCGAGTATAAAAAGCATAACAAAAGAAACCGAACAGCTAGGGATGGCAAGATTAATCGAATGAAATGAAATAATCGATTAATTTTGGGCAAGAAACGATTAAATTATATGATTATTTTTTTGTAGATTAATTGATTATTAATCGAGTAATGGGTAAATAATCGCAATTTTTTTTTAATAATCATAATTTTTAGTTACATTTTATGCAAACTAGGATTGTTTTAGGCTCTGAAATTAGAATTTGTTTGTTGGTAACTCTATTAATTAATAGTTATTTACACCATTGTCTCGTACTGCCTACCATTTATAACACTGAAGAACAATGTAAGACTCAAGGAGAACTGTTAACGAATAACAGCTGATTAATTTATGGACGTTCAGTTACAGTGCAATGGAAACAGGTTTCGTAACCGACTATTTAATTTTACGGAAACGGAGCAGTGGAAATAGGCTATAATAAACATTTCAACTAACTAGTTCATTTGAACCCTTGTTCGATAAAACATCTCGATGTTTCATCGAAAAAGTCACATAACAGCTTATTAAAGGTAAGCGCAATATTGTATTATATTTTAATATAAAAAACTATACTTCGATTTTAGATGTTTTCTCGGAAAGAATATGTTAATTGGGATCAAGGGATGGACCATATGTTTATGGAATTTTGGGATGAATACTTTATTGCGCTCAGGACACATCTATGCAAAAATGGTGGAGAAATTGATTGAGGCGTGAATGCGAGACGTGGATGGCGCGACAGTTTGGTATAAAGTTGAAAACTTGAAGAGCAGGTATAAGTAAGTTTTATAGAAAACTGCACATAGTATGTCCAAAACCTAATTATTTTTGTCTCCTTTTAGACAAGAATTGAAAAATCCTTGACCGTTTGGTGGTGCAACATAGAAGTGGCAGCTATTTGATAGGGTGCTCCTGTATGGGAACGTTCCTTTTTCGATCGGGCAACGATGGAGGGGTCGGCAGTGGATAGATCTTCAGTGGAACGGTCTGTTTCAGAGCCCTCATCGCCGGCTTTTGGGGAACGATCGGCAAAGTGGCGAAAAATTCCAGGAGGTTCCGTCACGCCGTTAGAGGAAGCTATACAAGCTTCCACAGCAACTCATGAGGAGTTCTTTGTTAAAATGGATAAATTCCTCGCTGACATGAGTAGTTCGATAAAAGAAACATTGTCATTGGTGAATGAAGCGTTAAAGAAAAATGTATAAATTTAATAAAGTGTAATTTGTTAAGCATTAATGGTTGCAAATCCAAAATGGCAATTATGATTCTCCTCTTTTCTCTTTCGTTGGTGACATGTCTTCTTGAGTGCTCTCAATAGTTTATTGTTTTCTTGTGTTTGTGTACGGAGTTTTGTTTGGTAAAGAATTCTAGCAGTAATAGCAAATATACGTTGTAAATATTTACGTGTGCATATTAATAGCTGCCGATTTAAATCTCATTTCAATTTGCAGTAGAACTAACGCTAAGGAAAACTCACATACGTATATTTGCACTTGCTTACTCTGTGTTTTCTTTCGTCTACTAACAACAAACAGTTTGTCTATTTTTCTTGCTCTTGCACTCCAGCATCAGTCCTCTTCCGCTTTCGTCAGCTTTTATCCGACGTACTTGCGGTTGTGTCTGCCTACGCGCTCAAGCTCTCTCACTTATCAATTATTTACATAATATCAATATGCTAGTTTGCTGCAGCAAAAATTGCATATCGCTTGGAACATCCAACCAAGACTTTATTTTGTGTAGCTTGTGTGACAACATGATTCACATGTAATGTGCTGGCTTTACTGCCAAAATACGGGACTGCCAAATTGCCGGCACAGGCCTTAAATGGTATTGTGGGTCCTGTAATAAGGTGGGAAAAGAGTCTTCTCAATACATGTTCATTTTAATACTTGATACCGAAGGTAAAGAGTATATTGGGCTTGTGCAATGTCCTTCAAGGCGTCTGTCCGTCTGTATGAACGCATCTTTTTTCCACACCCTTAAAGCTAGAGACTGAAACTTTGCAAATCTCTTTATCTATGGCATAGTAAATTAAAGTGTTAAGTTCTACGATAACTAGGAGGCTGGCAAATCGATAAACTCGATAACAAATTTAGGGAGAAGATAGATACTAACAACCTCCAAAAAAAACCAGTTTATCACCAAATATGCCCATATCTTCTACAGTTTTTGAGCTAGAGCCAAATTTATTGCCCTAGCAGCCTCCAACCACCCCAACGCTTTGCTAAAAACGGTAGTGCGTGTATCTTACATAGTGTTTGAGCTAGAAACACAAAATTTAATAGGTAGATAACTGGTAACGACCCTACAAGAACGGCATCAAAGTTTTGGAGCCCCACCCACCCGTTCCACACCAAGCCCTCACGCAGTTAAGAACCAAAAATGCTTATATCTATTACAGCTTTTGAGCTAGAGCCACCAAATTTTGTGCCAGGATAGGTGTTGACGATCCCCAACCAAATGCATAAGAACTAAGGATGCCACGCCAATACATATTGCCCAAGCTGCTCGAAACCGCCCCAACGCTTCACTAAAAACGGGAAAGTGTTAAAGCTAGAGTCACCAAATTTGCTAGGAAGATAAATGCTAACGACCCCCAAAAAACTGCGTCAAAGTTTGGTTGATTTTTTTTTACAATTCGCTATTGAAAAACAAGTAGTGCTTTTTGCACTGATTTTTTGCCTCAAAAAGTTATATATTTGGCGCAAAGTATTAAAAATTTGAATGTGGGAATGTTTGTTTACCTCATCTCAACTTAAATTTCAGAAAAAATCAGAGTAATTGATTGATTATTGAGATTGCTAGAGCAATTTGGTTTTGGTCTAATTTTTTTTTTATAAAAAGTTTAATCACTTCTTATAAATATATATAAATGTAGTTTAAAATAAATGTTGACTTTATTATGATTAGTTCATGAGCAATGAGCGAATTTGTGAAGCAACCATATTCAAACATTAACTCTTTTGGATAGCACACTCATTACCGAAAGGTGAGACGTATTCTACGTCAATACTAAAGATTCATCCTCGTATATAATAGCAAAGTCAAATTGTATGCCTGTTAACAATTATTGTTATAATAATTATCTCCATTGTTGCAGATTAACCTTTTTCCGTGATCCCAAAACAGTATTATAAATTTGTTAATTCAAAACGGCTTAAATAATATTTTGTTTTTGAGTGCGAAGCACGATGCGTTTTGCATATGGCTTTTAGTCACCATATGCGCGCGGATGTGATCTTTTTTGCTACTAAGACTGCATTTGCAGTATCTGCGGTATGCCTTTTTGGTGTCCGCTTCATTACGCCTTATCCAATCTTTAAAATCTTGCTGCTGTAGCCAGCAATCAGGAAAGTTTTGTTTGTACGAATCTATCGGCATTGTTTTAATTTCTTTTTTCACTTTTGTTGTACATTAGATAACATAGTTTAAAAAAGAATACTTTGAAAAAAATAACTTGTAGAATTGCTCAAAAGTTAGATTTATAAGAGTTTTTGTCCCACATTTTACTCAAAACTCAGGTAAAGTGCATATATTTATTTGATTGTGCAAGTGATTTTTTTTATGACTTAATTAAATTGTCCACAAGGAAATGCCGAAATTCATAATTGTTGAGGTCAATGAATTACAATGCGAAAGTTACGCATACAATTAAATGTACACATCGAGACACACACACACAATGTTATGTAAGCTTGCCGAAACAAAATTCAAAAATCACTACAAAGCCTACGTCCATGCACAGCAAACAAACAAGCCGTTGAAGGCTACAAAACCATTTCCTTGCGAGCGCATACTCACAATTGGGGTATTCACTAGTCCTTGTAAAGTTGCGTAATTTAGCCACACACGAGCTAGTGAGCACCCTTTTTTGCTTGACAGTTGTAATTGTCGTCGTAAAACAGCTGTTTTGACCAGGTATAAATTAGATATATTATAAAGATGCCGTATGCGCGCTTAGGGTCATACAGGTAGACCAATCGAGAGTACAAGAGACACATGTTGGAAATTAAAAATATTAACTCATGAAATATATGCGCATTTAAGGTCAAATAGGTTGACCAACTGAGGGTGCCGTAGAAATAGGATCTAATGTTTACCAAGGGCACATTTTGTTCAACTTTTCTATATATAAAAGTTGCTATTAATTTTGAATGTTTGTTTAATGTGACCAAAATTTTTTTTGACAAAAATATGGAAATATGCTCGATACCAAGTATTTTTACTCGATTGTTTTTTTGCAATTTATGACAGATTATGACAGACATACCCAGGGGTATCAAAAACGTCGTTAAATTTTTCTCATGTATTTTGTTGTTTCTTTTTTACACTTTCGAGTTTGCAATTTTACGCTTTGCCACTTTACAACGACTAGTGAACACCCCCACTATGGTTGGCTCTGTTCTACTGCAGATCATGCCGTGGTGCAGTCTAAAGCAAAATGACTTTCATTTCTGTCACAGCTCACGAGTCCAGTGAAACAAGTATACAAATGCTCTCTCTGAGCGAATGGATGCTGGACGTTAAGTTGCTAACACTTTATCAGAATTTTGCAATTTGACGACACTACTTTTTATACTCGATACCGAAGGTAAAGAGTATATTGGGTTTGTGCAATGTCCGTCATGGTGTCTGTCCGTCTGTCCGTCTGTATGAACGCAACTTTTTTCCACACCCTTCAAGCTAGAGACTTGAAACTTTACAAATGTCTTTATCTATGGCATAGTAAATTAAAGTGTCAAGATTGGAGTTCTACGATAACTAGGGGGCTGGCAAATCGATAAACTCGATAACGCAAAATCGATAGATCCAGCTATTTCGCAAGCCCTTACAGCTAGAACTACCAAATTTGGGGAGAAAATAGCTACTAACAATCTTCAAAAAACTGCATCAAAAATTTTGGAGCCACGCCCACCCATACCGCCCCCAGCCCCCCCGCAGTTTAACACTAAAAATGCCCATATCTTCTACGGTTTTTGAGCTAGACCCACCAAATTTGGTACCAAGATAGGTGTTAACGATCCCAAACCCAATTCATAAAAACTTTGAATGCCACGCCCATCTATACTGCCCTATCCGCCCTCAACCACCCCAACGCTTCGCTAAAAACGGTAGTGCGTGTATCTTCCATAGTGTTTGAGTTAGAGTCACAAAATTTGGTAGGTAGATAACTGGTAACGACCCCCCGAAAACTGCATCAAAGTTTTGGAGCCCCACCCACCCATTCCGCCCCCAGCCCCCCCGCAGTTTAAGAACAGAAATGCTTATATCTTTTACAGTTTTTGAGTTAGAGCCACCAAATTTTGTGCCAAAATAGGTGATTATAGCCCCAAAATAAATGCATAAAAACTTTGGATGCCACGCCAATCCATACTGACCAAGCTGCCCCAAACCGCCCCAATGCTTCACTAAAAACGGGAATGCGTGTATTTTCCAAAGCGTTAAGGCTAGAGTCACCAAATTTGGTAGGAAGATAGCTAATAACAATCCCCAAAAAAGTGCATGAAAGTTTTGGAGCCACGCCTCCCCTGATCCCGAGCCCACTGCATTTTGAAATCAAAAACGCCTATATTTTCCACATTTTTTGAGCTAGAGCCGCCAAATTTGGTGCCAAGATAGGTGATGAAGAAACCCAAAAAAAGTGGATGGCGCCCCCCACCCATACCGCCCCCAGCCCCCCTTCCGCCATATTCTACTAACTTTGAGCTAGAGCCACCAAATTTGGTATGAGGATAGCAATTAACATCATAAACAGATCTGCAGCAAAACTTAGGACGCCACGCCCCCCATACCAGCCCCCAGCACCCAGCCCCCCTTCTACCAAATTCTACTAACTTTGAGCTAGAGTCACCAAATTCGGTTTGAGAATAGCTATTGACATCATAAATAGATCTGCAGCAAAAGTTTGGATGCCACGCCCCCCCTTACCAACCCCATCCCCCCTTCCACCAAATTTTACTATTTTTGAGCTAGAGTCACCAAATTTGGTATGAGGATAGCAATTGACATCATACACAGATCTTCAGCTAAAATTTTGATGCCACGCCCCCCCCCTATACCTCCCCCAGCCTACTATCCACCATATTCTTCTAACTTTGAGCTAGAATCACCAAATTTGGAAGGAAGATAGCTTTTTAGCATCTCCATCTGCACCAGACAATCTTTGAGGCAGCATACTCCCCTGCAGCAGCATACACCCCTGCCGTATCCTTACACCATTGCAATCAGCTCTCTTTTAATCTGTTTTACTACTGGTATCGAGTATACCGCAGTCGGGTGCGTCCGACTGCAACGTTTCTACTTGTTATTATTATTATTATTATTATTAAGGTTAGAGTTAGTTTAAAAACTAAGCTAACTGTTTAGTAAAGCGCTGGTTGCGTGACCTTCGGCTTTGGGTGCTGTGGGGTTTTTGTATACAAGTACTTAATATATATTTACATTAATTACATTTAGGTCTTATATTATTTATTGGCTATATCTTATATTTACATGTTTACATGTTTGGCTGTTTTAGGGTTACTTAGTTTATTTTGTGTTTGTTTTTTTTTTTGTGGTTGTATTTAGATTTGGTGGTATATGTTGGATGTTTTCAGGAAGGATAGGATTTTGGATAGGTTGGTTTGATCAGGATGACAGAGGAGGTCTAGAGGATTTGTGTTGTTGAACATTTTTTGGATAATGGGTTTTAGTGCTGGACATGATTTCAGAAGGTGTGGAATGGTGGGACGTTTCTGTCGTGGCAGAAAGGTCAAGTTGGTGGTACGTTTGGGCTAAGGTAGTGTTGGTGCGTAAGTCTTGTGTGTCCTAGTCGTAGTCTGATAATTTTAATTTGGTCGAGTCTGTTGAGTTTGATTTGTATGTTGTTCATGTAGTCGTGGAAGTGTGTATTGTTTGGGTTTGTACTACGGTACCATTGGCT